>APFE030960009.1:229530-271705 GCA_000404065.3 Pinus taeda
TTAATAGGAATGAGAAATACATTTATTTTCTTGTGCTTTTTTAATTATTAATTTAAAAATGATTATTATGAGTTTAGATTTATTTTAATTTTAGATTTGAGTTTTTCTTGAGATTGATTTATTTAGAACTAAAATAGGTCTAGGTTGATTTAATTATTAATATATGAATTAAATTTATTATTTTATTTTTATTTTTATTTTTGTGTAATTTGAGAGAGCCAAATGTTTTCATAAACATAATAATATATTACAACATCATTTGATTTCAATACTAGGTTCGAGAGTATTTATAAAAATGTAGTAAAATTAAAGTAAAAAAATGTTTATCAAATATTTTAATCATGAAATGAGAGATGATTTTTCCCATGTGATAACGAAGCTCCATTCTATTGACCCATAGAACTATAAGAACTATTACTAAGAAGTTAATAATATCCATGGTAATGTGAAGATGAATATCCATAGTTAAAAATCTCATTATATTCTAGACATATTATAAGTATTGAAGTTTAAATATGCTTATTTAATAAAATGTAATTATAATATTTTATTTTATAATTAACTTAAAAATGTTATAAAGTTAAATTCAAATGAAATATTTATAAAAGATTTTGATTGTTAAAGGTGAGATGTTTTTTGGGCATGTGGTATTGATGAACTATGGTATTGGCCCATGGTACTGTAATAAAATCTATTTACAAGTTAATAATACCTATGGTAAAATGGGTACAAATATAATGGTTAAAAATATTATTATATGGTAAATTTATTGTAAATATTAACGTTTTTATATGTTTATTAATTAAATTTAAATATGGTTACATAATCATTATTTTATTTTATAAACTAATATACATCTTAACTTATATCCACTAATTATACAAATTGAGTGGGCCTAATGGTGAAGAGCATGTTTTTCCTCCTAAGACGTCATTGGTTGAATACAAAAGGGGGTAGAGTATGTATGCCTTCGTAGACATAAGAGTAAAATCATTGTGCAAAGTTGGGACCCTTGTCTTACAAAGAAGGGGGTCTCATACAACAATTCAAGTCAGTGCCTGGAGGTTGGTCCCTTGTATTACAAACAAGGGGGTCTCATACACCAATTTGCAATTGGATTGGATAATGATATGGGTCTTTTGTCTAAAAAGGGGGTCTCATACATCAATTTGGAATTGGAGTGGATAATGATATGGGTCCGTTGTCTTACAAACAAGGGGGTCTCATACACCAATCCAAATTAGTGTGTTGGGTAGGTCCCTTGTCATACAAACAAGGGGATCTCATACACCAATTCAAATCTGTGCGCAGATGTAGGTCTCTTGTCTTACAAACAAGGGGTTCTCATACAACAATTTGGAATTGGATTGGATAATGATATGGGTCCCTTGCCTTAGAAACAAAGGGGTCTCATAGAGCAATTGGGTCCCTTGTCTTACAAACAAGGGGGGCCTCATGCACCAATTTGGTGCAGTGACCTTAAAAAATTAGATTGGGTAATGAAATATAATTAATTGGATTAGATAAATATATATATTTTAATACAATATGTATATTATGAATTTCTTTATGAAAAGGTTATTTGTAGTTTTATTAATAAAACAAAATTACAATTTAAATAATTAATATATATTTTTTTAATTTTTAAATTTAATTTTTATTTTTCATGTAATTTCAATGAGTCAAAATGTTTTAATTAATAAAAATAAGTAATATTTTTATTTTATTTTATGTAATTTGACCAAGTCAAAATGTTAAGATAATATCACATATGCGGACATTATGACATTTCTTCCATATAGGAGTCAAGAGTCTCTTAATTAAAAAAATATTTATATAATATTTGGATTGTGAAATGAGAGATATTTTTGGGAATGTAGTATTGATGATCCATAGTATTGGCCCAAAATATTGTAACAAAACCTATTTACAAGTTAATAAGATCCATGGTAAAGTGGAGTGGGGTGAATATCCATGGTTAAAAACCTTGTTATAATGTAAGCATTAAGTTTTTGTGTGTTTATTAATGATATCTAATTATGGTTAAAAAATTATTATTTTAATGTAGATGGTAAAATGAAGCTTAATTTATAGCTAATATGGTATTGGGCCATAGTATTGTAACAAGACCTATTTACAATTTAATAATACCTATAGCTAAGTGGGTGTGAGTATCAATATTTAAAAATAATTTTATATTTGTTGTAAGTATTAAAGGTTTTATGTGCTTATTAATTAAATTTAATTATGGTTACAAAATCATTATTTTAAATTATCAACTAAAATATATTTGAGCTTATAGCTACTACTTCTCTGTTATATATTTTAATGTTATATGAATATTAATTTTATTAATACAAATAAAATTATTGTTTTTTATTATTTTAATTAATTTTAAGTCTTTTTGGACACTACAATATTTCCCTCATACTGAGCTCCATATTACTTTTAACCTTTTACTATTATTCAATTATACCTATATGTAAAAATGTTGGCAAACTTTCTTTCATTATATCTACACATCTCCACATCAACCCTATACTACTTCTTTGTATAGACCCTCTCCAGAGGCAATTATTATGATTATGATTATTATTATTATTAGAATTTTAAAATAGTTTAATTTTCACTAAATAATTTCTTTCCTAACTCCTCCCATAAAAAACTAAAACCTAGACAAACTAATTAATCTACACATCACCACTAATTTAACAATTAATATTTTTAACCCGAACTTCTTTATCTAAACCTTTGCTATTCATGCAACACGGTACTACCCATTAACTATATATAAGTAAAAAAAAAAACTTAAACTAAAATTGTCAAATTGTTTTCATCTTCTTTCCTCCTTGGGAGTTGTTATAATATTACATCCATGAGCTCAAGTTGTGGACTCTGTAGAGGGACACAGACATCCATCCTTTCAATCTTCTTTATTCTGGCTAAACATATTTCAATTTCACCATATTGTCAATGTTGATTCGGTAGCTATTTTCATTCTCAACGGATCATATATGTTGTATAAGTAGCTGGAGGTTAATTCCCAGGAATTTCTGTGGTGCCACATATTTCATTCTCAACCGATTGTAAATGTTTTTTTTTTTAGCTCATTTCATTCTCAAGAGATTATAAATGTTGTTTAAGTAGCTGGAGGCTAATTCCAGGAAATTTCTGCGACTCTGAAGACAGAAAAAACACAAAGTAAATTAAAAACCGAAAAATAAATTTGAAACTCAACCTGAGTTAAAAAGTAAACAATGCATCTGAAATGTGGTTGTTGAAATTCGTAAAAGGTGGGATACATTGATACGTATATGTATTGGGATCAGATTTAAACGATGGAAAAAAAACATTAGCATTTTCTAAAATAAATAGTTTTTCAAACCTTTTTCTTGACTTAAAAAGTTAATTAAGTAAAAGTGAATATAAATTTTAGTGTAAGGCTAATTGTAACGTTTCCCATCACATTTTTTTATTTATTTAACTATTAATATCATTTACTTATTACATTTGATTACTTGTACGTTCTCACCCATATATATTAACTCTGTGGTTACATGGAATTTGAGGGGCATTTAATTTCCAAGTTATATTATTTAACTGTAATCACATTTTTTTATTTATTTAACTATTAATATCATTTACTTATTACATTTGATTACTTGTACGTTCTCACCCATATATATTAACTCTGTGGTTACATGGAATTTGAGGGGCATTTAATTTCCAAGTTATATTATTTAACTGTAATTACATTGATAATGTTGGGTCCTCGTTTAAGGGTCCGTCGCACTTTCAGGCGGCCAAATATAATACATGGATCAATTAATACCATATGGTGTTTAATATTAATCTTCGTAGTATGGGGCTGTCTCACTTTAAGGCGGCCCGTTGTAATACACACGCCTTTTAATACTCTGCAATATTAAATATTAAACCTCGTTTACGAGGCCGCCTCGCCCTAAGGCGGGCTGGTCATATTACATACGCTTATTAATTTTTTGTGTATTTTCATGTGATCACCTGGTGGGGCGTCTGGTCTCACCAGGTCAGCTCGGGACCCGCATCCGGATCCACGGTGGTGATCCTCCCTCCCGATTGAACGGTGGAGAGCTCTCCGCATTTCCATCAACCTCGAAGGCATCGGTAGTGAACTCATTTGGTTGTGAATTTCTAGTGGAATTATGGCTCTGGTGCGATTTCCTCCGCGGACTAGATTCGAAGTGGGAACCCAACTCGAGCCCAGCTCCTTGGTTCACAATGGCGATGGCTTTGCAGGTGAGAGCAGATGCCTTACCTGATTTATTGCTCGTTTTGTTGTGTTTTGGAGTAGTCGTCAACATTTCCGACAATTTCATTAATCCACTGCATGTATTGTTGTTGCTTGCAAGTGGATGGAACCATGCTGGTTCAAGAATGGGGAAAGTCATCGTCCTCATGAAAGGACCCATCGCTCTTTGGTAAGTCCCTGTTCAACAGTGGGAGTTAATCAGCTCGCAAGGCTCTCCGCCCTTCCTGAGTACTGGTCTTTTGGTCGCCCCTCTTGCCTTAAGGAGGAGCAGTACTCCTTTACTGGGTTTTTATTTACTGTATTTAATTTATGTGCCGCTAAATCCTTCCGAGTTTACTGTTCTGAAGCTCTTAGATGTAGTTTCACATGGTATCGACTCGACTTCGGGCAAGTTGGATTAGCTGTGGGTTATATTTGTTCCGCTGGCTGCAACTGAGCATTTGTTAAATCTTCCGCATGTATTATACCCGGATTTTGGGTTATGCATTTTTTATTATTGGAAAGACTGTTTTGCATGTAACTTTATCGCTCATATATATGCTTATTTACTGTCTTCCCATTAACATATTTCCTCTGTTATGCTATCATAAAATCTTTAGCTCCGGAATGCAGTCGTTATGTTTAACAACTTTGTTTAAAAATCAAAGGGCATGTTGTTTAAATGAATCTCGTGTGTCATTTCTACTCATGTTGCTTTCATTTTACTGAGTCCAGTGTGCTCTTCGCTTGCAAAGGGACTTCCATTGTCTAAAATGGGTAGTCGACCTTGTAAGTATTTCCGAAATCTGCCAGGAGCCGGTAATTTTCTTTTAAAATGTTGTTATGGTTAATGTTTAGTCAGTTTCATTATACATAGGGTTCTAACTGCGACCACTGTGTAGATTTTGGCAATTATATGAACCCCAAATTCTGTATGAATTAGTCCAGGTTCACATATTTTGTTATGTTATTATGGTCCTACCTGGGTTTATTATTAATAAAGTTCTTGGTATCTACTCCTGTAGCATGAGAATACGACCTTTGCTTGTCCTGACTCTTCTGTGTGGTTACTTTCGATACCCCCAAAATGCCCAACGTTCCAATGAAATCCTACGAATCTCGTTCTGGGACTTGACATAAGATTTTATTTCAAAACCCTAGTTAAGAGTTGCGAAATTCCGTTCTTGTCCCGTAGTCTATTGTTCATTCAATTCAAGGCAAGGGTTTCGATGTAAATTCTTCAATGATACCTCAACCCCATTAATCTTTAGTTTTGTACTTGAAATTCTTTTGTTTAGTTCTTGGATAACTTGCGTAGAACAATTTGTTTCTTCATAGTGAATAAATTAATTTCTTGCTATATGTTTTTCTAATAAAGTTCCAAATTATTTTTATTAGGTGAGAATTACTCACGGTTCTTTCTAATGCACAGTATGGGTTAATATTTATATGTAAACAGAGAATAGCTAATTAATTCATTGCCATTCTTGTTATGTTGCTTTTTTGATACATGTACTCTGTTTATGGTTTCGTTCTAGAAGAAAATGCTATGTTTTCTATATTATACCACCCCACCAGGTATTGTTTACTTTATGTTATAATGAACCAAGTCATGCAATCTAAACTCAATAATATTTACTGTTCATTTTTCCTTTCTACCCTTTTTTTTGAGAAAGAAAAGAAGTAGTTTACAGGGTTCAGTTGCTTACCTCATTCTCCGATACTGAGCCCCTTTTCCAGAAATTAAGATTACCTGTTTTCAATCTCTTATAATTTGCTTCCCATCCACGAGACTCGTTCCTCAAGAACCGAACCTCCCCTCTGTGCTACTTGCAGGACCACTGTCCACCAACAAGTTGCTGGCACTCCATGCCGGCTATCTGATGCTTACCAGACTTAGCCAAAATATTCCTTCTCCCTTCCCCTGCCTATCCTTACAGCACAGAGAACCCCTCCTTTTCCGTCCTCCTTCCCTTTTCATCTAGAAACCCCTTCTAGTTAGGGAAAGACGGTTAGGGTTTAGGGAGGATTTCACAACTGTCTGGCCTTCCCTTTCTTGGGAAGTTCTAACTTGCAAGAGTCATTACTTAAAACAAGAAAAACAATATAATTAAATTCCAACTGTTAATTCCATTAGTATTTTATTTACCATAGTAAAAATTAAATATTTATATTAGTTTCGGGGCCTCACACCTTCCCCCCTTGAAATTTGGACATCGTCCCGATGTCCATTGGCTAGGAACAGCTCTGGGTGAGCCTTCATTATGAGTTCTTCATCCTCCCAAGTGGCCTCGTCAGGCCCAAAGTGCTTCCATTGCACTTTAACTTGGGTAATAACTCGTTTCCGCAGCTGTACTTCTCTCCGGTTGAGAATGCTCAGCGGCTCGACCAAGATTTTGCCTTCCGGTTCGACCTGCAATTCGCAATGTTCCAAGTCAGTTTCCTGTTACGAAAAGGTTGAAACTAACCTGTTAGAACTAATCCTTACCCATATGTCTTGCCATTGAATTACATGTTTAGGGTCATAAACATATTTTTTTTAAATAGAGACATGGAAGACGTTGTGGATTCGAATGTGACTTGGCAGGGCGAGTTGGTAAGCCACGGGCCCGATTCTTGCGAAGACTTGAAATGGTCCACAATACCGGGGTGCCAATTTGGTACACCCACTCCATTGTAATGTACTGTTTCGAGCTTGAATTCTTATGTAGATGTGGTCACCGACTTGATATTCTTTGTACCTTCTTTTCCGATCAGCAAAAATCTTTTGCCTATCTTCAACGATTTTTAAATTGGATCGCACTCTTTTTACCATAATCTCCATTTCTTTAAGCATTTCTGGTCCCAACCTTAGTTTGTCTTCAGGGCCACTCCAACTCGAGGGTGTGCGACATTTTCGTCCGTATAATACTTCGAAAGGACTCATTTGTAGTGAAGCATGATATCCGTTATTGTAAGCAAATTCAACTAAATGAAAATATTCTTTCCATTGTGTGGGTTGCTGCATCACATATGCTCGTAGCATGTCCTCAACCACTTGATTCACTCACTCTGTCTGCCCATCGGTCTGAGAATGGTACGTTGTACTGAAGTTCAGCTACGTTCCTAACTCTGTAAAGAGTGTCCTCCAAAACGTTGATGTGAACTTCATGTCACGATCTGAAATTATTGTTTTTGGAAGTCCGTGTAATTTGACCACATTCTGCATGAAGATATGGGCGATTTGTACAGCCCGATAGGTGGATTGTACAGGTATGAAATGTGCTGCTCTTCTCAGCTTGTCAACCACCACCATAATAGAATCGTTATTCTTCTTTGTCCTAGGCAGTCCTGTTATAAAGTCCATGGAAATGGTTTCCCATTTCCACTCCGGAATAGGAAATGGTTGTAATAGTGGTGCTGGATGTTGATGTTCTGCCTTAATTTGGTGACATTCCAAACATTGGGCCAAATATTCCACCACATTCTTTTTCATTCCTGGCCAATAGTATTCCTTACGTATCGCTGTTATCATTTTCTGATAACAAGGATGCCCAACATAATGGTTGTTATGAAATTCATCAAGAACCAATTTTTTAATAGTGATTTGATTAGGTACATATAGCCTTTTCTTGTAATATAGTATTCCAGCGTTATCTACTTCATATCCTTGCTGATTTTTATCATTTCCGAGCTATTGTACTTGTTGTTTCGTTTGCTGGTATACTACATCTTGTTCTGCTGTCTTTTTAATCATTTCCTCAAAGGAACTTTTCCAATTACTATAGGAAACTTCATATATACAGTGGACGTTCCGACTTAAGGCGTCAGCCACTCGATTCTCTTTTCCTTTTAAATGTTTAATTTCAAAATCGAAACTACTGAGGAAATATACCAACCTTGCCTACCTGGCATTTAGAGTGGGTTGGCTAAATTAGTTGGTCAAACTGTGGTGGTCGGTCATCAGCAAAAATTTCCTTCCCACAAGATAATGTCGCCACATCTTTAATGCGTGTATGACGACAGCCAATTCCAAATCATAGGTGGAGTATTTCTGTTCATGCTCCTTAAGTTTCCTGGATTCATAAGCAATTACCTTACCTTCTTGCATCAACACGCCCCCCACACCTTCTTTACTCGCATCGGTCCACCACATAATCTTTATTACGGTTTGCTATACTCAGGACGAGTATGGTGGTAAGTAGATGTTTAAGTTGGTCAAAACTTTTCTGGCATTTTTGGGTCCATCTGAAAACCTTTCCCTTTTTCTGTAGAGAGGTGATAGGGTAAGCTACCCTAGAAAAACCTTCTACAAAATGTCTGTAATATCCTGCTAATCCCATAAAAGATCTAATGTTCGCCACATCTTTTGGTACATGCCATTCTAATATGGTCTTTATCTTTTCAGGGTCTACTGCAATCCTCTCCCCTGTGATTATGTGGCCCAAATATTGTATTTCTTCCTTGTGAAATTCACACTTGCTAAAATTAGTGTACAACTGATGTTTCTAGAGAGTTAGTAATACTAATATGAGGTGCTCCTTGTGTTCCTCCATCGTGCGGGAGTATATCAATATATCATCAATGAATATTAATACAAATCTGTCCAGATATTGATGAAATATGTTGTTCATCAAACACATAAAAGTTGCAGGTGCGTTAGTCAATACGAAGGGTAGCACCACAAATTCTTAATGTCCATACTTGGTTCTGAACGTTGTTTTAGCGATGTCTTCTTGCTTGATTCTAATCTGATGATAACCTAATCATAAATCGATCTTGGAAAACACTGTTTCCCCCTTCACTTGATCGAAGAGTTCATCAATCCGAGGTAGAGGGTACTTGTTTTTAATGGTTAGTTTGTTCAGCTGACGATAGTCTATACACATACGAAGGGTTCCATCTTTCTTCTTAACGAACAACACTGGAGCTCCCCATGGGGACACACTAGGGCAAATATAATTTTTATCCAGCAGCTCCTGTAACTGAATTTTTAATTTCGTCAACTGTGGTACGCTCATTCGATAGGGCGCTCATGATAGGGTGCTGCTCCAGGTACTAATTCGATGGTGAAGTCTATATCCCTTTTTGGCGGAAATCCAGGAATTTCCTCAGGAAATACATCAACAAATTCTTGTATGACAGGACTGTTTTCTAACAGGGTCGTTTTGTCTTTTGAGTCCACATAGCCCACCTGGATGGCATAAATCTGGCTCTTTTTCTTAATACACTTTGCTAACTGGGAAGCAGTTACTGGCCAAACTAACACTGGCCACTTAATTCCTTGAAACTCCTGATGTATTCCCAACTCATCCCTGTAATAGATAGTCTTCGTTTTGCAATTAACAAGGGACCAGTGTTTTTCTAACCAATCCATGCCGATTAGAATGTCGTAGGAACCAAGGGGAAGCAGATTCAAGTTTGTTGTTATTGACTGTCCAGCTACCTTTAAGGGACAGTCACTAACTTTGTCAAGTACCCGCCTTTTAGCCCCTGTAGCTAGCTATACCAGCCAGGGGTTTTTAAATTTTACAGCCTGTAATTTACAGTGCTCTATCACCTTAGGACTAATGTAACTTAATGTAGCTCCTGGGCCAACTAAAATAGTTACAGAAAAATATAAAATTTTACCTTTGATTTCTACCATAGTCGGCTAGTACTCCGCTTGACGATCTTCCATGGCAGCATTAATTTAGGGTACACTTCGTCCCACGTCCCCAACAATCGATGCTTCTTGAATTTGAGAGATCTGTTCATTTCCCTTTCGTAGGGACAGTTCTTAATATAATGAGTTCCGCCACAGCCCCAACACTGTACAGGTGGTCTTGTTGTTACCTCGCTGTCCAATTTACCAGGGGGCTCATTGGTCCTTGATTAACTGGTTGGCCTTGGTCTGAGTGATTTTTTCTGGAAGTTTCTGCTACTTGGTCCTTTTGCAAAATTTCTATTGCTTCCTCCACGACTTCCTTTACTATTTCCAGCCAATCTGTTGTTTCTTTTGTCAGTCCCCTTTTTCCCTATGACTTCTCCTTTCAGTTTACTTTACTGATAGCAAATTCTTGCCTTACGTATAACTTCGTCCATAGTTTTCGGATTGTCAAATTCAATCCTCTCCCTCATGTATAAGGGTAAACTACTGATAAATCTTTGTAATTTAGCCTTCTCTTCTTTGATATAAGGTACGTAGCGAAGTAGTGAGGTGAAGCGAGTGATAAATTTGTCCATGGTCTGCTGCCCCAGATGCAAATCATGAAATTCTCTTGCTTTTTCATCATAAAACCGTTCTGTTAAATACCTCTCTTTAAAATATTTCTGAAATTTGTCCCAGGTGACATTCTGCTCACTTACCCCTTTCACTATTTTAACTTCCTCCCACCATAAGGTGGCTTTCCCCTGTAATTGAAAGATAGCTAAGCATGCCTTGAGGTTATTATCATATTCGTACAACTGAAAATACTTGTTCATATTGATTAACCATGCCTTCGCTGCCTCTTCTTGTTCTCCGTCAAAATGCGGTGGCTTGCTTTTGCGAAATTCACCTTGCAACTCGATTCGCTCCCTCTTTGATGTTTTCTGTTCGGAAGCGTTATCAGAACGTTCTTCTTGCTCTTCATTGCCTCCTTCTGATCGTTCCAGCTCAGTATGGAGGTTTTTTTCTTCCGACCCTCTCTGCGGTTCAGCACTAGGATTTGGCAATTGTTGGTTCTGTTTGTCCGATAAACTCTTTGGAATTCTTTCTTGTTCCATGGTTATTCTGGCATTATCCTCTCGTAATCGTGCTATTCCATTCCTCACTTCTTGTACGGATTCTAGTATTGCGTGTTTTTTACTTCGAGTCTCTTCCCCAATCTGTACCCATAACTCTGGGTTTCTTCCGGGGCTTATTGTGGATCCTTGACCTACGAACCCATGGGGTCTGCTGCCTTCCCTTCTCATTTGAATAGACTCCTTTTCTTCCTAAGAACCTGTTCAGAGGAAATAATTAATCATAACAAAACAATTTTTTTTTTTTTTATAGATAACATGAGAACAAGTTGTTTCACTCATTTATCTCCGAGAGGCCACAGTTTTGAAACCTAGCTCTGATACCACTTGTAACGTTTCCCATCACAATTTTTTTTTTAAACTATTAATATCATTTACTTATTACATTTGATTACTTGTACGTTCTCAGCGATTATATATATATATATATATATATAATATTATATATATAATATATATAATATATATTATATATATATATATATATATATATTATATATATATATATCTATATATTAATATATATATAATATATATTATATAATATTAAGTTTGTGGTTACATGGAATTTGAGGCGCATTTAATTTCCAAGTTATATTATTTAACTGTAATTACATTGATAATGTTGGGTCCTCGTTTAAGGGTCCGTTGCACCTTCAGGCGGCCAAATATAATACATGGATCAATTAATACCATATGGTGTTTAATATTAATCCTCGTAGTATGGGGCTACCTCACCCAAAGGCGGCCAATTGTAATACACACGCCATTTAATACTCTGCATATTAAATATTAAACCTCGTTTACGAGGCCGCCTCGCCCTAAGGCGGGATGGTGATATTACATACGCTTATTAATTTTTCTGTGTATTTTCATGTGATCACCTGGTGGGCCGTCCGATCTCACCAGGTCAGCTTGGGATCCGCATCCGGATCCACGGTGGTGATCCTCCCTCGCGATCGAACGGTGGAGACCTCTCCGCATTTCCATCAACGTCGAAGGCATCGAGAGTGAACTCATTTGGTTGTGAATTTCTAGTAGAATTATGGCTCTCGTGCGATTTCCTCCACAGACTGGATTCGAAGTGGGAACCCAACTCGAGCCCGGCTCCTTGGTTGATAATGGCGATGGCTTTGCAGGTGAGAGCAGATGCCTTACCTGATTTATTGCTCATTTGGTTGCTCGTTTTCTTGTGTTCTGGAGTAGCCGTCAACATTTCTAACAGTTTGATTAATCCACTGCATGTATTGTTGTTGCTTGCAGGTGGATGGAACCATGCCGGTTCAGGAATGGGGAAAGCCATCGTCCTCAGGCATGGATCCATCGCTCTTTGGTAAGTCCCTGTTCAAGAGTGGGAGTTAATCAGCTCGCATGGCTCTCCGCCCTTCCTGAGTACTGATCTTTTGGTCGCCCCTCTCGCCTTAAGGAGGAGCAGTACTCCTTTACTGGGTTTTTATTTACTGTATTTAATTTATGTGCCGCTAAATCCTTCCGAGTTTACTGTTCTGAAGCTCTTAGATTTAGTTTCACATGGTATCGACCCGACTTCGGGCGAGTTGGATTAGCTGTGGGTTATATTTGTTCCGCCGGCTACAACTGAACATTTGTTAAATCTTCCGCATGTATTATACCCGGATTCTGGGTTATGCATTTTTTATTATTGGAAAGAATGTTTTGCATGTAAATTTATCCTTCCTTATATATATTCTTATTTACTGTCTCCCCATTATCGTATTTCCTCAGTTATGCTATCATAAAATCTTTAGCTCCGGAATGCAGTTGTTATGTTTAACAACTTTGTTTAAAAATCAAAGGGTATGTTGTTTAAATGAATCTCGTGTGTCATTTCTACTCACGTTTCTTTCATTTTACTGAGTCGAGTGCGCTCTTCACTTATTGAGGGACTTCCATTGTCTAAAATGGGTAGTCGACCTTCTCAGTGTTTCCCAAATCTGCAGGAGGCGGTAATTTTTTTTTTAAATGTTGTTATGGTTAATGTTTAGTCAGTTTCATTATACACAGGGTTCTAACTGCGACCACTATGTAGATTTCGGAAGTTATATGAACCCCAAATTCTGTATGAATTAGTCCAGGTTCACATATTTTGTTATGTTATTATGGTCCTACCTGGGTTTATTATTAATAAAGTTCTTGGTCTCTACTCCTGTAGCAGGAGAATACGACCTTTACTTGTCCTAACTCTTCTGTGTGCTTACTTTCGATACCCCCAAAACACCCGATGTTCCAACGAAATCCTACGAATCTCATTCTGGGACTTGACATAATATTTGATTTCAAAACCCCTGTTAAGAGTTGCGGAATTCCGTTCTTGTCCCATAGTCTATTGTTCATTCAATTCAAGGAAAGGGTTTCGAGGTAAATTCTTCAATGAGGCCTCAACCCCATTAATCTTTAGTGCTGTACTTGAAATTCTTTTGTTCAGTTCTTGGATAACTTCCGTAGAACAATTTTTCTGTTCATCGTGAATAAATTAATTTCTTGCTATATGTTTTTCTAATCAAGTTCCAAATTATTTTTATTAGGTGAGAATTACTCACGGTTCTTTCTAATGCACAATATGGGTTAATATTTATATGTAAACAGAGAATAGCTAATTAATTCATTGCCATTCTTGTTATGTTGCTTTTTTGATACATGTACTCTATTTATGGTTTCGTTCTAGCAGAATATGCTATGTTTTCTATATTATACCACCCCACCAGGTACTTTTTACTTTATGTTATAATGAATAGAGTCATGCAATCTAAACTCAATAATATTTACTATTCATTTTTCCTTTCTACCCTTTTTTTTGAGAAAGAAAAGAAGTACTTTACAGGGTTCAGTTGCTTACCTGATTCTCCGATACTGAGACCCTTTTCCAGAAATTAAGATTACCTGTTTTCAATCTCTTATAATTTGCCTCCCATCCACGAGACTCGTTCCTCAAGAACCTCCCCTCCCCTCCATGCTACTTGCAGGACCACTGTTCGCCTACAAGTTGCTGGCACTCCGTGCCGGCTATTTGATCCTTACCAGACTTAGCCAAAATCTTCCTTCTTCCTTCCCCTGTCTGTCCTTACAGCACAGAGAACCCCTCCTTTTCCGTCCTCCTTCCCTTTTCATCTAGAAACCCCTTCCAGTTAGGGAAAGACGGTTAGGGTTTAGGGAGGATTTCACAACTGTCTGGTCTTCCCTTTCTTGGGAAGTTCTAACTTGCAAGAGTCATTACTTAAAACAAGAAAAACAATATAATTAAATTCCAACTGTTAATTCTAGTAGTCTTTTATTTACCATAGTAAAAATTAAATATTTACGTCAGTTTCCGCAATGGTGATTGTTGAAATCATATTAATTAAACAAATATAAATAGAAATTTATAAAATTAATAATTTTTATAATAATGTAATTTAACATATAAATAAATATTATTAACAATGATATTTTTTAAAAGTGATAAATCTTTAACGACAGAGAAAATTAATGATATATGACGATTATAAGTTATTTTTTGAATATTAAAGTTTGTTTGTTTCTTTATTTTTATTATTATAAGATGTGATTTCCTTCCTATAATATTTATTTTGATAATGTTTTAATTATAAGATTTTTTTTAATAAATATTTTTTTTGTAATAAAAAAACAAAAATTATATCTATTTAGAAAGTAGTATAACTATTTTTTTTAATTTTTGTTAGTGTTTTCTATTAGAAAAGGAGTATTACAATGATAACATATTGAGAATACTAATGTTTCATGTAAATTTAACTAAAAGGCTCAAAGTTATATGTGCCCTATAACATATCCTAGATACATTTACATTTCTTTCCAATTATAGTCACCATTAACATTGAAAAATTAAATGATGAGTAACCTCTTAAAAAGAATCAAGTACAAACTTAATCAAGTACAACAAACTTCAAAACTAGCAGTGAAACCGAAAACTGGCCTAGGATTAGTGCCAAAAGGAAACAATGACTGAAAAGCAAAACTAATGACCTTTGAAGGCCTAACTGAGATCTAAGAGTGTAAGGCCTTTCGAGGCTTGAAGTGAGATCTAACGGTGGGAGAGATATAAGGGTGGGGTAGAGACCAAGGAAGAGTAGTTTATTTATTGAAGACTAGTTGGAGAGGTGGCTATGGGTAGTGCAACAACAAAAATCTTTTATCATAATAACATGAGTTATGGTTTTTTTTGGCATGTAGTATCAATCAACCATGGTATTGTAGCAAAGCCTTATTGCAAGTTATCAACTTCTATGTTAAAAAACTTGTTTTATATATATTATATATATATTATATATATATTATAATATGAGGTATGTGTTTTGATATCTATAAGCATTTCATTAATTTATATGACTTCACTATTTAAAAATGTATGTATACATATTAATTTTTTATATCTACATTTTATTATTAAATGTATATTATTTTTCAAAAACCAGCATTTATATAGCTATTACTTATTAATATTTTTTAATAAACTAATAAACTATATCCTAATTTAAATATTATTTTGGCGTTGAGGATAAATTCCCTCTTATATATTTTAGACACTCTTTCTTATGTATTTTAAAACAAATTTTCTAATATATTATTAAATTCAATGCCATATATTTTTTTAAATACTTAATTTTCAAAATTAAACATTTTAATACAAAATTAACCTTATAGATAAATAACTTTTAAATATAAAATTGTAATATGTTTTCTTCAATATTTTATAAATGAAACCATACTCAAGTAATAATGATTTGGAAAAATGAATTGTCCTTAACGATAGTGGGAAAGTTGCCATACCAATTGCACGTTACAGATAATATTAGAGGTTACACGTAGAGGTTACAAAGTAAACAAAGTGACAAATAAGAAACTAACATGACCTTAAATATAGTTTACCACTGTTGAGGGAGGAGCATACTGGGCCCTTAAATCCTTCCGCAATCCGCAATATTTTCTTGATTTAAAGAATAATCTTGTGTAGACTTATTTTGGTGTTTCTGTTAGTTGAGATCACCATTATTCTGAAATGGAAATTTGGTTGATTAACAAATTATTTTACAATATAATTTTCTATATAGATTTTTAGTGCTGAATAGTGTAAGTAGGTTATATGGAATGTTTTATTTTATTTAAGTAATTCAAATTTATTTGTCTAACATATTAATTAGATTATATTGAATGTTTTATTTTATTTAAGCAATTTAATTCTATTTAACTACAATATTGGTAAAAATCTACACTAAAAAATATGATATATAATTTTGTTATTGCATTTTTTAAAGTCATTTTGTAATTTTATAGTATGATACCAAAATAAATAAAAAATAATATATAAAATAACATAAAATTCATTTGAATAATAAATTTAAAAAATAAATATATAGACAATAGATCAAAATCATTAAAATATCTTATTCATACTCATTGAATATAAAAGTGATGTGTATTAATATAAATAATGATATGTATTGATATAAATAGAAATCATAAAATAAAGTTTCAATAAAAATGGTTAGACATCTCTGCCAAACCTCTTGGAAAATGATAACAAAGGTCACAATAAGAAATAATTTTCAACACTATTCAAAATAAAAGGAAACAAATTTTTTCAAAACTATTCAAAATAAAAGCAAAAAAAATTATAATCTCTGTTTAGGTGGAAATAAAATAAGATGAGGAGATTACAGTCTCAGAGCTTCTACTAGTGTCATTTTGAGTCGGAGCGAATTTATGCATAATACTTTTCTAGAGTAGTTAGGCTAAATTCATATTAGCAACAACATCCAACTAACACACCACATATCAATCTGTACCATGGTTATGCGGAGCAGGATGATGGAAGTTGCATAAAATTTGTTTAATTAAGTTACAAAATTCTAAGTGTAATGCTTCGGGAAAAATGTAGATATTTGACTTTAATGTGGTAAAAGACAAATTGAATATCACATTATTATTGTTTGGAATTTAATAATATTCTTATCATTTTCTTTTTAAAAATAAATAAATAATAAATGTTTTCTTTGAAGCGTTGGGAACTTCTTGAGGAGGAAGTTGGGAAAACAAGGTTGCTGTAACTGCAACCCTAACTACCTCCCCTAACTGGAAGGGCTTCCAGAGAAAACGAAGAGGGGAGAGGCAAAATCTATGCTTTAAGGACACGCAAAGGAAGAAAAAAAAAGAAACGAATGGCGAAGTCTAGTGATAACCAGATAGCCAAGCACTTGGTGCACGTACCTTGCTGAGGACAGTGGTCTTGCAAGAGAGCAAGGGGGAAGATTCTGGTCCTGAAAGACGAATCTCAAGGTTGGGTGGCAAGTTAGATGGGGCAGATAAAGGGAAGGCTCTCCTTTTGGAGTGCTTCACGAGTCACAATAGTTCAGACAACAGAGGTGAACAGTTTTGTTAAAATAACGCATTGACATCAAAAGAACAGGTACTGAAAATTCTAACTGCTGTGCATGATTAAGTTTTATATCATTCATAGGAAATTAAAAAAAAAAAACTGTAGCTGAAACCTCTGTACAGAATCAAATCTTTAAATAAAACAAATATAGATTGATTAATGAAACTCGACTTTCAGAGAAGTAAGAAATTGGGGCAAGCATATAAAACCCTCTTAAGTTTTGGAAAAGCACATGAGTATATAATAACCATAGTGAATCTGTAGGGTTTCGTAAAGATTCTGGATGACGCAAAACCCTAGCATGAGGGAAGAGAGACCATTAGGGTGTGGTAGGTATATAATATAGCAAAGACGTTTCCAATCTGCTAACCAAAACATTTGATGGGTAGGTACAATTTAAACTACACTCATAGATTTCACACCATGGAAAAAAAAAAACTGCACAAGGTCATACATGTTAATAATAGTAAGAATGATGAGGGTGAAACCCGAATGTTATGGGTTTATAGATCTTCTTGTGTTATGGGTGTTAACTTGGGGTCTGGTTTGGTGATATAATGCCTGTTATATATATTTCATTTACAAAAATAACATGTTGGAACACAGGTAAGTTGCAGATGACCATGGGACACGATGTGTGGCAAATGTTCTCCTCAAGTTGTAATCAAGGATGGACCCCAGAGAGTTTTAATAGGTGAATGCTCTATATCGTGCAAATGAGCACGTCGAAGGAAATATTGCAACACAGACTTCTCGAACCTTACGGGTAGGAATTTCACAGCAAACAAATAACTAAGAAATTTTTGCATGCAAGAGTTAGCTATCCAAGTATAAACACCGAAGCAGTAAGAAACCATTATTGAACATAATCATATAGTACAGAGGCATGTATTATTGACGGACAACGTTGAACCTTTTTCCAATTCCTGATTAACCATAAAAAAGAGAAATGGAAATCTGGATAGGGGTTGTTATGTTCACATACTCAAAACATCCAAACACAAAGCAAGAATTGGGGAAAATTCCATTCTATTATACAACTAAATGTAGCATGGAAATAATAACCATCTAGCAGTAGGTTATAAAACTTAAGAGTTCATGCGAATGCATATTAGAAAGAGCGAATAAGCTTAATCAAGACATTATGAACAGTGTCACTCAGGTTATCCCCTGAGGGTCACATAGAACAACCAGATAAGCCACAAGATAAACCATGGCGCAGTTAGAAATTATATAATTACATCGGAGTAACCACTGTTTCAAACTCGGTGCTAGAAAGACAAAAACCCTCTACGCAAGTAAAGGGCACAGGTTTTAACCCCTACAACTCTTGGCTTTTAAATCTACCACATTGCTAACTCAGCAAGACTTCAAAATACTGTGTAACAGTAACAATGAAGTCGACAAACTCAGTTTCAAATAGCTAGAAGAGCCAAGCTCAGCTGAAAAACAACCACCATGAGATAAATTCCTTACCCGAGAATCTTGAACAATGAAGATTAGCAAGGTGCCTACCACGCACCAATGACAGAGAGTCTCAGACTGTTGAGGAGAACACTACAAGTAGAAAGCACCACATCAGCACTAGTTAACAGAGAGTTGTGGAAAAACGTTTAAAAATATATATATGAAGATTTAGTGACAAAGAACTTCAAAATTATACTGTAGAGAACTTACCCATTTTCTTCTATACAATAAGGACACCATAACCATGCATCTGTGGGCCTTATAACTCATTCAATGCCTGGAACAACAAATGGAGCAGGACCGCGGAAAAACAGAGCCAATGCCAAGTGGTGGAAATGAAATGAAACTGGGTAACCGAGAGCTGGAAAGACCGAACCCCGAAAAGAGTTGAACCGTAGGATCACCACCCTGTCCACCCTCCGTTTATGTGGCGAAAAGCTCAAGGAAAGTGACTACGGAAGGAAGGGCCTGCTCGTGCCACATAGAGGGTAGAGCAGTAAAAATCAACACCTTAAACCAAGGCATTAACCGAACATTACAACTTATCTAGTGCATACTTAATGAAATTGCCAAGTGTAACACAAAGTCATTGAGTTTATAGATTGCGAGGAGGCGGGAGTTTCCCAAACTGCAAGTAGAGTTAATGAAAAACAGTCCTGGGAGTACCAAGCCTTTAATATCACCGTGAACCAACATTCTGTTTTCCAGAAACTTTACAATCGACCAGAGTAGTGAGGACTGTAGAAAGGTTGTCTGACATAATAGTTTTCCTTTAGTAATATTAAAACCAAAAAAAAAAATTTGCTATTGTAATTCTCTTTCATGTTGATTTTTTGGGAGATATGATAATTAGTATTACAGCCCAGTTACAAAAACCGAGGCCTCTGAGAATTGAAAGTTGATAACAGAAACAACACATGCAATTTATTTTTGTCTCTATTTTAGCAGTTCAAGAAAAACAGTTAGTATGTTGACTTTTTCTTCCTGTCACTTCTCTTATGTTAAAGTATAGGAAAACAGAAGACTGACAGTATGAGGAGAGAAGACAATGCATCACGCAGGTTTGTGGTGGGTTAGGGACCTGTAACTGGTCCTGAGAATAACCCCGAGCTATGGGTACAACTCAGAGAGTAGGCTCGCAATACAAATTTGGCCATTTTGGAGACTTTACAAGAGTTGAAAAATGAAATGGCCTAGTTACGGGAGGATAACGCAAGGTTAACTATGGAACAGGAGAGGATTATAAAAAGCATATCCGATAAATGGAATCAGTAGCCAGCAAATCCCAGTGCTGAGCAGCAAAGAATGTCAGAAGAGTAGAATCACCACACAGAACCTGAAGGGTAAGAAGGAAGGGAGGAAGAACTATCTGATAATGCATCTGAACAACAAACATAAAAAAGGCAATGGATAGAGTTGGAAGGGGAATTTTGTAAGATCAAACCACCACACTTTGATAGAGAACAAGAGGAAGTAGTTGAGGCGTGGTTGATTAATATGAAAATATATTTCCAGCTATATGAATACAATCAAAACCTTAAGGAAAGGTTGACCATTTTCCAGTTACAGGGAAAAGCCACCCTGTGGTGGGAAGAAGTTAAGATCCTAAGAGGAGTAAGCGAACATAACATAATATAGGAGAAATTTCAAAGGTACTTTAAGGAAAGATACCTGACCGAGCGTTTTTATGATGAAAAGGCAAGAGAATTCCATGACTTGCAGCTGGGACAACAAACCATGGATGAATTTATCACTCGTTTTACTTCACTGCTTCATTATGTGTCTCATGTTAGAGAAGAAAAAGCTATAGTGCAGAGGTTCGTTAGTAGTTTACCTATGAATATGCGGGAACAGATTTATTTTGACAATCCGAAGGCAATGGATGAAGCAATACGTAGAGCCAGGATTTGTTACCGACAGAGTAAACAGAAGGGAGAAATTGGAGGTAAAAGCTGGAATGATAAGAGAAGTAATAAGTTAGCTGGAAACAATAAGGGGAATCACACTAGTGGTAACAAGGGTGTTGGAAAGGGGCAAAATAGCATAAATGTACATAAAAATTCGCTCAGGTCGAAACCAACCAATGAGTCCAGAGTCAGCGAGCAGCCTGTAAAGTTAGGTAGCGAAGGGATAGCAAGGCCTCCAGTGCATTGTTGGGGTTGTGGTGGGCCTCACTACGTCAAAAATTGCCCTCAACGAAAGGGAAATGAACAGGTATCCCAGATCCATGAAGCATCGATAGTCGGTGATATAGGACGTAGTCTACCAAGGATTAATGCACCCCTGGACAGTCGTCTGGCGGAGTACCAACCAACCATGGTGGAATTCAAAGGTAAAATTTCAGACCTTACTGTAACTGTTTTAACTGATCCTGGAGCCACATTAAGTTATATTAGTCCTAATGTTGTAAAGCATTGTAAATTGCAACCTGTTAAATTCAAGAACCCGTGGCTAGTATAGCTAGCTACAGGGGCTAAGAGACGAGTGCTTGCAAAAGTCAATAACTGCTCTTTAAAGATAGCAGGATAGCCAGTGGTGGCAGATTTAAATGTGCTTCCCCTTGGTTCATATGATGTTCTAATCAGTATGGCCTGGCTAGAAAAACATTGGTCCTTAGTCAACTGTAAAACAAAGACTATTTATTATAAAGATGATCTTGGAGCAACGTAAGAGATGCAAGGGATTAAGCGGCCAGTACAGGTTCAGCCAATAACCGCCTCTTAGTTAGAGAAATGCATTAGGAAGGGATGTCAGATTTATGCCATCCAAGTGGGCTATGCTAACTCAAAAGACAAAACAACTAACTTTGAAAACATTCCAGTAATACAAGAATTTGCTGATGTGTTTTCGGAAGAGATCCCCAGGCTGCCACTTAAAAGAGAGATAGACTTTACAATTGAATTAGTGCTAGGGGCAACCACGGTATCCCGAGCAACTTACAGAATGAGCACAACAGAGTTGACAGAGTTAAAAATCCAGTTACAGGAATTGTTAGACAAAATCTATATGTTTTTTAAGAAAAAGGACGGGACCCTTCACATGTGCATATATTATCCTCAGTTGAACAAACTGACAATAAAAAATAAGTATCATCTACCCTGGATTGATGAACTTTTCGACCAAATGAAAGGTGCAACAGTATTTTCTAAGATCAATTTGCGATCAGGGTATCACCAAATCAAGATTAAGGAAGAAGACATAGCTAAAACAACTTTTAGAACAAGGTATGGAGATTATGGGGTGCTATCCTTTGGGTTAACTAATGCCCCTGCAACTTTTATGTTCTTAATGAACAACATATTTTGTCAATATTTGGATAGATTTTTGCTGATATTTATTGATGATATACTGATATATTCTCGCACTATGGAAGAGCACAAGGAGCACCTCAGATTAGTGCTGCAAACCCTCTGAGAACACCAATTATATGCCAAGTTCAGCAAGTGGGACTTCTTCAAGGAAGAAATACAGTATTTGGGCCATATAATGATTAAGGAAGGGATCGTGGTAGATCTTGAAAATATAAAGACCATAATGGAATGGCCTGTACCGAAGGATGTAGCAGACATCAGGTCCTTCATGGGATTAGCCGGTTATTATAGACGATTTGTAAAAGGATTCTCAAGAGTAGCATATCCTATCACTTCCTTACATAAAAGAGGAAGAGCTTTCAGATGGACCCTGGAATGCCAAAAAAGTTTTGAGCAGCTTAAGAATTTGCTCATGACTGCACCCATTCTCAGCATAACTGATCCTAACAAGGACCATGTGGTGTGCACTGATGCAAGTAAGGAAGGTGTAGGAGGCGTGTTGATGCAAGAAGGGAAGGTAATTGCTTATGACTCAAGGAAATTAAAAGAACATGAGTAGAAATATTCCACTTATGACTTAGAGTTGGCAGCCGTCATACACGCCTTGAAGATGTGGCGACATTATCTTATGGGAAGAAACTTTTTATTATTGACAGAGCACCACTGTCTAACCGATTATTTTAGCGAGCCCACTTTAAATGTTAGGCAACCATAGTGGGTGGATTTCCTAAGTGGTTTTGATTTTGAAGTCAAACATTTGATTACAATGTTTATATGAAATTTCCTGTAGCGAATGGAAAAGCCCCTTCGAGGAGATGATCATAAAAGCAGCAGAGCAAGATAATATATACCAACAAATAAAACAATAACTACAATAATCTACCACAAAGAAAATTAGCAAGGTTATGGGGTGGATGATGCTAGAATGTTGTACTACAAGAAGAGGTTGTATGTGCCCAAGCAAAACAACATTAAAAATTTGATTTTGGATGAATTCAATATAAGTCACTATGCTGGACACCCAAGATATCAGAAAATGATCACTGCACTCCGAAAAGAATATTACTGGCCGGGTATGAAGAGAGATGTGGTGGGCTACTTGGCACGTTGTCTAGAGTGCCAACAAATCAAAGCAGAACACCAACACCCTGCGGGGTTATTGCAACCATTACCCATTTCGGAATGGAAGTAGGAAACCATTTCTATGGACTTAATAATAGGTTTGCCCAAGACAAGGAAAAATAACGACTCCATCATGGTGGTGGTGGACAAATTAAGTAAATCAACACATTTTATACTTGTGCAATCTACTTACAGAGTTGTACAGATGACGCATATCTTTATGCAAAACATATTTAGGTTGCATGGAATACCGAAAATAATAATCTCAGACCATCATGTAAAATTTACATCGGTCTTTTGGAAAACATTGATTCCAGAATTGGGAACTCAACTGAATTTAGTACGGCATATCACCCTCAAACTGACGGACAAACAAAATGAGTGAACCATGTGGTGGAAAATATGTTAAGGGCATATGTAATGCAGCAACCGACCAGGTGGGAAGATTACCTACACTTGGTCGAGTTTGTATACAATAATGGCTATCACACATCACTGCAAATGAGTCATTTGAAGTACTATATGGGTGGAAGTGTCGCACACCCTCAACCTGGGGTGGACCCGAGGACAAACTGATGCTTGGTCCCGAAATGCTTAAGGAAATGGTTAAGAAGGTACGGTCCAATTAAAAGCAGCTCAGGATAGGAAAAATGACTTTGCTGACCGGAAAAGAAAGTTTAAGGAATACTAAGTCAGTGATCATGTGTTGTAATAATTCAAGCAAAAAGGAGTACACTACAATGGAGCGGTTGCACTAAGTTGGCACCTCGATTTTGTGGACCATTCGAGGTCTTGGCAAGAATCAGGCTAGTGGCTTACCAGCTCGCTTTGCCAAGTCACATACAAGTCCACAATGTCTTCCATGTTTCTGTGTTTAAAAAATATGTTTATGATCCTAAACATCTAATTAGATGTCAGGATATACAGGTGAGAATAACCTTTGATAAATCAGTCTAAGTGATTTTCCTTTAAAGACAACTAAATTGGTATGTTGTATGTTGCAGGTAAAACCGGAAGGAGAAATCTTGGTCGAATTGTTGAACATCCTCGACCGGAGAGAAGTAATGCTACGGAAGTGAGCTACTACCCAAGTTAAAGTGCAGTGGCAACACTTTGGGCCTAATGAGGCCACCTGGGAAGATGAGGAGCTCATGAAAAAAGCTTACCTAGGGCTGCTCAATGTCAACTGACATCGAGATGATGTCTAATTTCAGGAGGGCGAGATGTAATGCCCCGGGAATAATGTAAATATTTGACTTTACTATGGTAAAAGACAAACTGTATATGACATTATTGTTGTTTGGAATTTAATAATATTTTAATTATTTTCTTTAAAAAAAATAATAATAATAAATGTTTTCTTTGAAGTGTTGGAAACTTCTTGAGGGGGAAGTTGGGAAAAGATGGTTCCTGTAATTGCAACCCTAACTACCTGCCCTAACTGGAAGGGCTTCCAGAGAAAAGTAAGAGGGGGGAGGCACAATATATGTTGTAAGGATAGGCAGAGGAAGAAAAAAAAAGAAACAGATGGCTAAGTCTGGTGATGACCAGATAGCCAAGCACTTGGTGCAGGTATCTTGCTGAGGACAGTGGTCCTGCAAGAGAGCAAGGGGGGAGATTTTGGTCCTGAAAGACGAATCTCAAGGTTGGGTGGCAAGTTAGAAGTGGGAGATAAAGGGAAGGCTCCGTTCCTATAGTGCTTCACAAGTCATAGCAGTTTAGAGAACATAGGTGAACAATTATGTTAAAATAACGTATTAACATCAAAACAACAGGTACTGAAAACTCTAACTGTTGTGCACGATTAAGTTTCATATCATTCATAGGAAAAAATAAAAAAACTATAGCTGAAACCTCTGTACAAAATCGACTCTTTAAATAAAACAAATATAGATTGATTATTGAAACTTGACTTTTAGAGAAATAGGAAAATGGGGTAAGAATATAAAACCCACTTAATTTCTGGAAAAGCACATCTGTATATATTAACCATAGTGAATCTGTAGGGTTTCGTAAAGATTCTAGACCACGCAAAACCCTGGCATGAGGGAAGAGAGACCCTTAGGGTGTGGCAGGTATATAATATAGCAAAGACGTTTCCAATGTGCTAACCAAAACCTTAGCAAGGTATGTACAATTTAAACTACAATCATAGATTTCACGCCATGGGAAAAAAAAAAAACTGCACAAGGGCATACATGTTAATAATAGTAAGAACGATGAGGGTGAAACCCGAATGTTATGGGTTTATAGATCTTGTTGTGTTATGGGTGTTAACCTAGGGTCTCGTCTGCTGATATAATGCCTGTTATATATATTTCATTTACAAAAATAACATGCTGGAACACAGGTAAGTCGTAGATAACCATGGCACATGATGTGTGGGAAATTTTCTCCTCAAGTCGCAACCGAGGATGGAGCCCAGAGAGTTTTAATAGGTGAATTCTCTTTATCATGCAAGTGAGCACGTCAAAGGAAATATTGCGACACAGACTTCCCGAACCTTACAGGTAGGAATTCCATAGCAGACAACTAACTAAGAAATTTTTGAATGCAAGACTTAGCTATCCAGATATAAACACGAAAGTAGTAAGAAACAAGTATTGAACATAATCATATAGTACAGAGGCATGCGTTATTGATGGACAACGTTGAACCTTTTTATAATTCCTGATTAACCATTAAAAAGATGAATGGAAATCCGGATAGGAGCTGTTATGTTCACATACTCAAAACATCCGAACAGAAAGCAAGAAGTGGGAAAAATTCCATTCTATTATACAACTAAATGTAGCATGGAAATGATAATCATCTAGCAGTAGGTTACAAAACTTAAGAGTTCATTCAAATGCATATTAGAAAGAGCGAAAAAGCTTAATCAATACATTATGAATAGTGTCACTGAGGTTATCCCCTGAGGGTCACATAGACCAACTAGATAAGCCACAGGATAAACCATGGCGTAGTTAAAAATTATATAATTACATCGGAGTAACCACTATTTCAAAATCGGTGCTGGAAAGTCAAAAACCCTATACACGAGTAAAGTGCACAGGTCTTAACCCCTATAGATCTCTGTTGTTAAATCTACCACACTGCTAACTCAGCAAGACTTCAAAATACTGTGTAACAGAAACAGTAAAGTCGACAAACTCAATTTCAAGTAGCTAGAAGAGCTAAGCTCAGCCGAAAATCAACCACTCGGAGATAAATTCCTTGCCTACCATGCATCAAAGATAGAGAGTGTCAGACTCTTGAGGGAACCCTACAAGTAGAAAGCACCACGTAAGCATTTGATATTTTAGCCACTCTGACCTTTCATTGAAGTACGTTAATTTATTTATTCTATCAATGACTTTAATATTTTAGTCATTCCAACCCTTCATTGAAGCACGTCAATTTATTTCTTTTAGTGATGTCCTTGATATTTTAGTTACTCTGGCCTTTTGTCGAAATACGTTAATTTATTTATTTTATTGATTGTGAACTTCATGGAGGTTTTGACGTGTACATCCAACTAGTTCTGAAATACTTGTTTTTCAGATAACGGTCATCTTGCAATGGTTCACTGATGACATCGAAAAGTTGTAAATATCACGAAAGTACAGAGCATATAACTAAAAGATTACATTTCAGGTTTGAAACAATTGATTATTCGCTACGAATTGTACTTACTTGAAGACACATGTAATGTTATAGGAAATTGTAAATATTTTAATTACTATTGTAAGAAAATAAACTAGACCATATTGTTATTCTCTGTTAGTTGAATAATATATTATTAATTTTTTGAAGCAAAGAAATGGTTGAGTGATAACATATTTGATAAATTCTCATGTAAGAAGTAAAAAAAGGGCAGTTGCCAAGAATACGCTAACTACCTCCCATAACTAAAACACCCCAGAGGAAAAAAGGGTGAGGAGAGGAAAAACATCGCTCTTGAGACAGATGGTAAAGGGGGAAAAATAATGATGACCAGATAGCATTAGCACATAGAGTGCAACAAATTTAGCTGAAGATAATAGTCTTGCAACAGTTTTGGGGGGAGATTTGGTCTTGAAGATGAATCTCAAGGACTGGTGGATGACAAGCAAGAACAATGGAAAGGTGAATAATGTCCATTGGAAAAATTGTTTACCAAAAAACAGGTAAGCAGTACTGTCAAAAAGTACTTAGACAATATTGAATGATGTAAAGGGAGCAAGCTTCCACACTGATATTTACTTTGAAAATTGGTAGCAGTAGGGTTTTGTTTTTATATAGTATGTGAAATAAGTTTTACTGCAGGATAGTTAATAATTTTCGAGATACCCCAGAATAATCTAAACTGTAAAGAACATTTCACAAAACATAGTCTTAAAGGTAGAAAAAGAACAACTAACCAGATAGGTTGTGATAGACAGACTAGTGAAACTGTAAACATAAAAACTCTAAGTAGTTGCATGAAGTTTCTGGAACAACTGAGTGATTTTTAAGTAATTCTGTGTGAAACAATATTTCGTTCAAGTAGCCGATTCTGCGTATTTAAATCCATTCATAATTTAAATGAAACAATATTTCGTTCAAGTAGCCAAATTTGCGTATTAAAATACATTCTTAATTTAAATGAAACAATATTTCGTTCAAGTAGCCGATTCTATGTATTTAAATGGATTCTTAACTTAATCTACAGAGAAGTAGTAGTATTCTATTTAAATTAAGGTGAATGTTAAGTAGATTTACCAACCATGCAAATATGCCCCAAAATCTCATGCACAATCAGAGACAAGAAAATGGAAATTCCTTAAATATATCCATACATACCAGAAATAGAAAAGGGTAACTATAAAAAAAAAAAGAAATTTTAAAACATGTTGAAAGTATATTGAACATGTAGCTATTGGAAAGTTAGAACTACAAATCCACAAACGAAACTCGACTGGGTAAATATTCCATAGGCGTAGCCAGAGCGGGCCAAAATCCTGTGAATCTGAAGCCCGAAGCGAGAAATAGTATATATGTTCATCCGTCTCAGCCCTTGCGAGACTAAATCACAATAGAGTATCACCTTTAAGGGGCTAGGGTTCTAGCCCGAAGGCTACCCTATTCCCGTGAACATATTTACAATTTTTTTAAAAGAAACATAATGCTTGTCATACAAAATAACTTGTAACGAAATAATGAGAAGGTAAGAAGTAAAGGGCATTCGCATAGTGCAAACAGTTTTAACAGAACCACACAGAGAAAGAATAATAACTTTTCTGGACAAATTCATAAGAATTTCCACCATCAATAGGGAATTGATGTACAATAAAAATAAAATCAAGCTTTCACATTCATAGAACTACAGAATGATAATTCAAAGTTTAATTGAGAGAATCCTTGAAAATATACAACAACTATGGTTTTTAGTGTTATGTAGAAAAATACTAAGGATATTAAATGATTATAGAAACCCCATGCAAGACGAACATTAGACTTTCCTTATCAAGTACAACCCAGAAGCGGGTGTAGCCTCAGCCGCTCTTAAACCTTGCATGCACCTGGATAATTTACATTTTGTCCAAAAGTAAATAACCCAACATGGGATTAACAAGGAACATTGTGCGCAACTTGACGCAGGTGATTCCATATGACTAGAGCTTTAAGCATGATAACACTATGGAGTGATACAGCATCACGTAGAAAGGACTCAACCCTCAAAGTAAAAGACAGAATGGGAGCCATTCGAGCTTACCCGGGTAGCTAATAGAAGCTCAAGCCCTATGTGGATCGTAGTGTAACACTTTGAAAGGCACCTCAAAGGTGCGGCCCTATCCATATTCCAAACCTACAAATGGAAAACAGTTCAGAAAAATTAGTATATCAAACCTTGGACATACTTTCTAAGTTAATTGAAAAGGAACAATGACAGATGCAAACCACCTCACCTGAGCCTATGTAAAATGGATTTTGAACATGAGCATAAACCCTTCGACCATGACCTGGAACGAAGTAGCTGCATCAAGTGACAAGTTTGCAGAGAAAGCCATCCACCATGGCAGGAGAGCAGATCTTAGCGTGAAGGAGGAAAGAGCAAAATGAACCAAGGAACCTGACCCGGAGGATAGTGAAACCCTCCAAATTACTGAGAGCCATTGGATTAGGGTCGAGAAATCTCCACTGTAAATGCAATGAAGGATCTTGAGAAACACTGGCAACTCTGTTGTGCACATTAACACCATATGACAAGTTGTGTAAATGACGAGCATACCAAAGGTGAGCTGAGCTCGAGGCGAGTGCTGGAATCTGAGCTAGAGGGATAGGTCAATTAATCCAAGATAGATAAGGAACCGTCCTCCATATACGGAATATCAACATCATAGTAGATTAATAATTTGTGACAAAACCCTTTGACTTATGACAATAATGCAATATTGTAATAACTGGTTAAGTTAATGACCCTAGTTGGTTTATGCATAAATTTAAATTATAATTATCATTGTCTAATAAGGGAAAACATATGTGAGTAAATAATGTTAAGTAATTTTTTTTTATGTTGCAAGTAGGGATATGACATGTGGAAAATTTTAGGGGCTAATGTTCGCCCAGTGGGCTAATTTTCCATGAGTTTTCCAAAAAACGATTCGCCAATTTCCAATTTTTATAAAAGATGATTCGCCCAAATTTTAGAATATAAAATTATTTTACCTTAAAAAATCGCCAACATTTATATAGTGGCTATATGATAAATCATTATAAATTTGAATAATTTTACAAATATATCATTGAAAAATTTATAGTTTTCATATTAGGGATTAGTGAGATTCGCCAATGTTTCTAAACTTCAAGAAAATTTTCCTCTTTAGAGCTCAGTTTACAAAGCTATTGCCTCTGGCAAATTTGGTCAAACTAATATTATGTCCTGATGTTTCTTGATTAATGTTAACTCACTGATATGTGGAGTACTGATCCGAATTGGATCCTTAAACATTTCTCATGACTGTTTCAAAATTATGTCAGATCAAATCTTATGAATAACAAGTATCAGAAATGACCTCTAGACAATGGAAATTGGGGCCTGCATGGAACAACGAGGACCCTTGGTCAAAGCGTGTTGATCATTGGCCCATGGAGACCGTGCATGGATGCAAATTGGCAATCAGAAGCCCAGATCTAGAAACAAAGGTAGTTTCTAATATGCACTAGAGATCAAAGAGCTAATTGCATAACGCAAGACAAAACCCTTAGAGCAGGAAAGCCTCGAACGCTCGGTCACGAGGGAAAACAAGAAACCATGCATAAATGTTAGAAGGTGGGTCTCGTGCCCAAAATTGGCAGGATGTCACGTGCACTTTGAGCGGTAAGCGGGTTTGGCGAAGTTCAACGTGATGCCATACACAGGGCAACACGTGTCAAGCAGATGAGAGAGAAAACTACTTACATCACGTGAGTAATGATCCAACAACTTACCCGTAGGATATAGACAAAGACCTTAGCATCTGGAGGATCTAGATCAATAGTGGAGAATAAACCTGATGGATGACCGAATTCGATGGGAAAATAGACTGAGGCACATAAACGTTTGAGGTCCGGCATGACCGATGAGCTGGAAAAAGGATCTGCTTCGCGGGAAAATCCCGGAGTAATGGAAATAACCATTGTTCAAAAGAAAATTGACACTTAGTCCACAAGGCGACAAGTGGCGACCTCTCTGTGAGGCATTACACAACGATGACGATGTAGAGCAGGGGAATTCTAGTGGATAGAGGCAAGTGATCCAGATAGCTGGGAAGAGGAAATGAATAGTCAGGGAGAAGATTGGCTTTAAGCCATGAACAAACAAAGAATAGAAAAAATAGAAGTAGAGAAAGAAGCAAATCGTAGAGAACAGAGAAGCTAATGACCTGCAAAGCAAAGGAAGCATCGAGCAGGGAAAGAAAGAGAGAGTTCGAGAGTCTGTGAACTACAAAGAGGGCTTGAGAGGTTCAAGCAACTCCTCTGTGTATACCTATCTGGTACTAAGTACCAAATTGGGCTCATACCATTGAGACCAGTTGAGGACGAGATCCAGTAAGGGGGAGGCTGTGTACTCTAGAGGGTTAATGAATCTAAGTACCACCCTACTGATCATCATCTGCTAAGAGAGACTCAAATTGAGCTCCTTATTATAAAATATATGCTTTAAGACACAATAGAAAAGGCCACCACTGAAGGCTGGACAGGGGGACGTAGCCAGGAGGATTGGGTGAACTCCTTCTTAAATTTGTTGTTTTTTTATATTTGCTTAATGCGTTTCGCTTACTGTTTCAAGTGTCTTTGTATTTCACAATCTTATTGATCTATTTCTTAAAATAACATACACACACCCTAGCACATGGGTCTATAATACCTTCATTTGATTAACTGAGATCATTCACGGGTTATTTCCAGATCAAGTGGTATCAGAGCTCCTAGGTTGCTTAAGGTTAGACAAGCTTGTGTTGGATTTTGTTGTTGAATGCTAACTAGATCAAAGCTTAAATTTGGAGGAGAGTTGGTTGAAACTATCCCGGAGATTGGAAGAGTCTATCCTCAGAAGAAAATGTCAGAGTAAAGTCCCTTGGGGCGAGACCCTCAATTCATAGATAGTTTCATGGCCATAAGGTCCATCGTAGAGGAAATGCATAAGGACTTTAGGAAACATAAAGATGAAGATTCATAAGGCTCCAAGCAAGATAAAGGTGAAGAAGAATCTCTCTTCTATGACCACTCAAAAGGGAAAGGGAAAGAAGAAATATTTCTCACACCTCCTAATAGCCCTGAGCATGAAAAGAGGACACCTTTGATTAAATTAGGTGTTAAATTTGATTTACCCATTTATGATGGAGAGTTGAATGCAAAGAAGCTGGATAATTGGATTAGATAAATTGATGTTTATTGCAGAGTGTAGAGTATCGACTCAGACAAGAGTAAGATTCAGCTTGCCAACCTACGCCTCAGAGGCACTGGCTTAGTATGGTGGGAATGCAGGACACAAGTTGACATGAAGAAACATGGTAAGATTCTTTCTGTCTGGAGTGAATTTGTTACTGCAATAAAAAAACAATTCTGTCCACTAGCTTACATGTTGCAAGCCATGATGAGCTGGAAAACTCTTTGCCAATTGAAGGGGCAAAGTGTAGAGGGTTACACTCAAGAATTTAGGAAGAGAACTTTGATTCTAGGAATTTCATTAGACTCAACTGAGACTTTGCTGAAGTACATAGGGGGTCTGCACAGCTACATGAGACACACTATCCTCATTTTTAATCCCACTAGTATAGATGAGGTATCTGTTCAAGCTACGCATCTAGAAGCTAGAGGAAAAAATAGGAACCTAGAAGTTGGGGAATCATCCAAGCCCATTGCAAGCAAGAATAAAGAGAGAAGAAAACAAATTTGGAAAGAGAGGAAGGCCAACATTGCACATAAAAGCAAGTCTTCATGCACTCATTGTAAGAAGGATGGGCATGATGATGAGCATTGTTGGATTCTACATCTGGAACTGAGACCTACGAAGTTCGAGGGTACGAAGAAGAATATTACTGCAACTATTCAAAAGTATAAGAGGTAACAACCATTGCAGCCATAGGTATAAGAGGTAAAAATTCTAAAGCATCTACTAGAAATTCTGCACAATCTATTAATGATGAAGAAAATGAGAGAAAAAGACATGAGTTTTTCCATATTTGAGTTATTTCCAAGGATCAAAAGATCGATATTTTGTTTGATAGTGGCTCACAAGTAAATTTAATTTCTCAAACAATTGTAAAGAAGTTGGGATTACTGACTCACCTCATAATAAACCATACCCATTAGGTTGGTTAAGTGATAAAGAACAACTACAAGTGACTACACAATGTAAACTTAACTTTTCTTTTAGGTTAGCATTTGTAGATGAGGTTGAATTAGATATAATTCCTCTAGATATATGTGGAATTGTTTTAGGAAGTCCTTACTTGAATAATAGAAAAGCTATTTTCTATAGAGTTGAGAACAAGTATCTACTCATTACAGATGGAATTGAATACTTTGTAAGAGCTCATAAGCTAAAGAATAATTATACTCTCGTAAACTCAGGGTAGATGAAACGAATTGTAGATTCATGCAAACATTTTTTACTGATGGTTGTAAAGGAAAATAAACCTAATAAAACCAATGTATTTGAGGGTTGTGATGCTAAACAACAAGCTGATTTAGAAAACTTTGTTTCAGAGTATGATATCCTGTTTGAAGAACCTAAAGATCTACCACCCAAAAGTGAAATAGTGCATGATATTAACTTGCAGCAAGATGCTCCATGACCTAACATTGGGATGTATAGGTTGTTTTCTTTAGAGAATGCAAAAATCAAGAAGCAGGTGTAGGAGTTGCTCGAAAAGGGGTTCATCAGACCTAGCACATCACCATGTGGGTCACCAATAATTTTGGTGAGAAAGAAAGATGGCTCGTGGAGAATGTGCATTGATTACCAAGCACTGAATAAGATAATGATAAAAAATCGTTATCCCCTTCCTCGCATAGATGATTTATTAGATCATTTAAAGGAAGTTTTTTATTTTTCCATGTTAGACTTGCATAGTAGATAGCATCAAGTCAGAGTTACAGAACAAGATGCATGGAAAACTGCTTTCAAAACAAAGTAGGGATTGTATGAGTGGCTGGTTATGCCTTTTGGCTTAACTAATGTTCCTGCTACTTTCATGAAAATAATGAATAATGTACTCAGAGCTTTTCTTGATGATTTTGTTATTGTATATCTGGATGACATTCTCATATTTAGCAAAACGTGGGAAGAAAATTTAAAGCATGTTAAGCAGACACTAGATGTTCTGAAAAGAGAAAAACTTTATGTTAAACAATCAAAATGAGAATTTGGCAAAACATCTTTGAATTATTTGGGACATATAGTAGGGTGTGGTGAATTGAAGATAGATCCCTCTAAAGTTGCAGTCATTATAAATTGGCCTAAACCCAAATATGCTACAAAAGTGAGAAGCTTCTTAGGAGAAACACAATATTGGAGAAAGTTCATTTCTAACTTTTCCTTATTTGCAGCTCTCTTACGTTCTTTGGCAAGATTGAACAAGGTGTTTCAATGGGGAGGCAAGCAACAGAAAGCCTTCGACACCTTGAAAGAAAAGATTGGTACAACACCAGTACTAACACTGCCAGATCTTCAAATACCATTTGAGATCAAAACAAATGCCAATAAGTATGCCATGGGAGCAACATTGGTTCAACATGGTAAACCCATATGTTATCATTCTGAGACAGTTAATTCTACAGTAGTTAACTATCCAACATATGATAAAGAATTGTATGCATTAGTACAGAGTGTGAAAAAGTGGAAAGATTAATTAATGAGAAAAGAGAGAGTCATACATACTGATCATCAACCACTTCAATATCTACACTTTCAAACTAAGTTGCAGCAATCAAGGCACTATAGGTGGATGGGTTTTCTACAACAGTTTAATTTAGTCATCAGATATAAAAGGGTATACACAATAAAGTTTCAGATATGTTGTCTAGACCTATTATAAATGCATCCACTATACTTAAGCATAATTCAACACTACATGAGAGCTACATTGAACAATATGCTCAATATATAGATTTTAAAGATGTATATGCAACTTTAAGTCAAGGCAAATGAGTAGAAAAATTGGATTATCACATTAAGGACCAACTCTTATATCATTGTGCGAAGCTATGCATTCCGCAAACTGAAAGAGTAAAGATAATTTGGGAAGCACACACTTCTCTAATGTCAGGTCACTTTGGGGTAAGTAAAATGGTTGCACAACTGCAAAGATTTTTCTATTGGCCAAAAATGAATGAGACAGTTTCTAGATATGTAAGAGGGTGCACCATGTGTGCTAAAAGCAAGCCCAACAATAGAAAACTAGGCTTCTACAATCCACTGCCAGTTCCTTCTCATCCTTGGGAAAATATTTCCATGGACTTCGTTGGAGCAATGCTTAAATCTAAGAAAGTTCATGACTATTTATATGTTGTTGTAGATAGGTTCAATAAAATGTGTATTTTGATACATTGTAATAAAAAGATTACAACTGAAGAAACAACAAGGTTGTTCTTTCAACATGTATGGATTCATTTTGGATTACCCATTTCCATTGTATCTGATCGAGACACCAAATTTATTGGGATGTTTTGGTCTAGTCTATAGGAATTGATGGACACCAAACTGAAGAAAAGAATAGCCTTTCATCCACAGATAGATGGCCAGACAGAGGTGGTCAACATGATAGTGATCTAGTTTCTCAGAGGCTATTGTAGCAAGGATTCCAAGCTTTGGGATGAACATTTGTGTTATGTGCAACATGCTTACAACCGAGAAAAACATTCTTCTACACAGAGATCTCCTTTTGAGACCTATTTTGGTTTCACACCAAGGTCTCCCTTGGATTTTGTCTTTGGTAAATACATAGCAGTTGATGGACACAGTGATTTGGACAAGGCAACCAAGTTCATTGAACAGATCCAAGAGATTCACCAGGTAATACAAGAACAATTGGACAAGAGCCAAGCCAAATACAAGGCAAGTCATGACAATCATTGGATGGAGCATAGTTTCCAAGTTTGTGCTCAAGTCTGGCTGCATATCACCAAAGATAGAATGAAAGGTGAAGGTAAAAAGCTAAAGCCAATAAGGTATGGACCTTTCAAGACACTTGAGAAAATTGGTGAGAATACTTTTTGTCTTGATTTTCCAGCGTACATGGACATCTACTTAGTCATTAATGCAGACAACTTGACCTATTTGAACATTCATTAATTGAAGATCCTGAAGAGCAAAGTCAATTAAATTCTATTGATGATCTGTTACCTGAATATCTTAATGAATTTTAGGAAGACATAGTTTTGGACAGGAAGGTGAGGACGACACGTAGGGGAGATGTTGATTACCTCAGGAGTGGAACATGTTATCACTCAGGCTTTCCCAGAAATTTTAAGAAGGGGAAAGGAGGCTGAGGTAACCACAAACCAATCTTTTAGATAGAGATTCTAGCCAATCTGCATCAAGAGAGGGCTCTCTCTTTAGGTTTTAGCCTTGTTTTTTAAAGATATTAGGCTAGTTGTGAAGTTCAGGAGTTTGTTTGAGTTTGGGTGGTGAAATTTGTAGGTTTTAACCCCGTACAGAAATTAGCTACATACGAATTCTAAATCACAGGAAAAATAAAAATGCAAGAGCATAACACATAAAACACATATACATAGAGATTTCCCATGGATCCCAAAACCGGGACTACCAGCTTGATTTTTCATTATGTTCCTTTCAATGTTACAACACATATTTATATGTGCTGAAGCATCCAATACCATGGACCGAAAACCATAGGTAGGTTAGTCGTGGAAAGAATATAACACAACCCAACAAAATTCAATAGCAAAGGGATAATACACAGTAGTTTAGGCCATTAGGCTAATGGAGTCAAGTAAGATGGCTTAACTAGATTAGGTTTCTTGACAAAGGATGGTTTCACAAGGCAAGATGGTCAAACAAGGAACAAACAGAGACTTGGAATAGATGGAATGAGTTTCAAAAATGGGTGAAGGGAAATTAAGAATCATCCGACCTATTTCAAGAGTGAACGTGGATGATTACCAATAAAGAGTAGTTAAGTATTCTTTAATACATAATGAAAGTGGCAGAACTAGAAAACATGAGCAATTAAGATTTCACTGTTTATGCTAATTCAGAAGAAAACATAGAAAATGATAACTTTCGAAGACAGAGTGAAAACAAGCATACTATAAATTACTCTTTTTGTTTATCATTCAGATGTGAAACAGAGATGATATAATAAACAAGGAAAACTTTAAAACATAAGGTATAGAGGACTTATTGATCCAGTGTTTGATTCAAGAAATATGTGAAAAGACCCTTGCATTAATTATTTGTCCAGCAAGCCATGCAAAAATATGATCCAATCAACACTTTATTCCAAAAAACTAGTATTACAGCAATGTGTATGAATTGAAAAAAAATACTTCAAATGAAGAAGTATTCATACTAACTGTAAACTAAAATATCTTAAAAAAATATCAAGATTAGTTTCACAAATATCTCCAACTGTTTATATTAATAGAAATTAAATAAATGACATTCAAAACTAATGAATCTATTTGGAACTATTTCTATGGATTAATGGTTACAAAGAAGAGAAAGTCGAATCTGATAGCAACTCCTAGTTGATGATGAGGCATCCCAGTCACTAACTGCATCCTTCCTTTGTGCATTATGCCCCAAAAATTTTGGAAACTTGGGGTCCAATGATTTACCTATATATCTCAATCCGAGATAGATATGTAAAAAGTGAAAGAGGTTTTTATAGATAAAAATGTTTTTGAAATAACTTTTCTGAGTTTCCCAAAATGCATTTCCAGTTGTTCACAATATTCTCTGTAAAAAGATGCCAAAAACAGGATTTTGCACAAACTCAAAATAGGTTTTGAAGACATGCACTTATCTCCCGTTTGGTAATACCTGTGTAAACAATGAGATAGGTGTTTGTAGCTTGGCCTATTAAGAACAAAAACCTCTTCCAGATTCTTGAAATACTTCTTTGATTAGCGACAATAGTTTCTGCAAAACTATGACTTAAATAGGAAATTTCTGAAGAATGTACCATTTTTGTTCTAATTTCATCTTTTAACCTTAAACTTCTTTTCACTTTTTTTCACTTTTACTTTGCATAAACTTCATTGTAGCTGGTGAAAGTGTTTTCATATTTGTTTAACCCTCAATGTATTCATGTTTAATTTTACTGTTTACTATTTACTTTTTACTTTTACCGCTCTGTTTTTCATCTATCTTCACTTTGTCATGAATTTGTACGTTCTATATTGTAACTGTCTTCCCTACTATTTATCTTCATGCTAGTTGATTTAATTGACTTTTTCTTCAATGTGATACTCTTTAACCCTGATACACTTTGATTGTTCTTTAATGTGTCCTTTTACCTTCACTATATATTTTAGGTTTTTACTCTCTATTTCAACAGTAAATCGTTTAATTTCATATTTCCTCTGCTTGTCTTTCAACTGTATGATTTATCTTCGATATCTGTTTGAATAGATTTGATAACAATTTTGGAGTAAAAAAGTCTTATGACTAGTATTAAGACTGTTTATCCGAGGATGTAGTCTTTTTATCACTTGTAAAACAAAAAAAATTGTTAAGAAAACATTGGTTTGGAGGGGAGGTCAAAAAGTTTTCATTTGAGGTTGAGAGGTATGTGGAGTGAGTCCAAAATGATTTTTGGGAGTTAAACCATGCTTGAATTGGTTAACATAGGCCTCAAGTGGCACAACTGGGTTACAAAGGGTTTTACTGCACAATCAGGTGAAAATGAGAAACACTGGGGTTTTTGTATTTAAACGGGTAAATTGTTGGTATTGGCGGGTGAAAGGATGAATTATGAGACATTTTTCAATTTACTAGAAGGTAGTAAGCGGTTTCTATTGCACCGCTTATTGGAGGAGAGTGGTATTGTGGGAGGGTTGCACGATTCCATACACTGTGTGACACATAGCATAGGTACTATTCACAAAACCGCTCTCCATCGCACGCTAAATGTCGACCAAAAGGATCGTGCGATATGTGCGATGACCGTTGGATCTGTAGGATCCGATCGGATGGTTGTCGGGGAGGTGAAGTGGCGAAAGGTTAAGGGAGGGCGGGACCGATATAATTTAAAGGAATTAAGCATATCGGGGGTGATGCGATTGGTTATAGTTATTAATTAGTCCAAAGACATAATTAATCCTGATTAAATGGTGGCAGGGTTGGGTTCTTAATTAACTACGGATTAGTTAATTAATCCCTTTTTATTGTTTGATTTACGGTTATATTTAACCATCGGGGTGGGATATGTAATATTTTGGATTTTTAATAGTTAAATAATATGGGATAGGGTGAATTTTTGTGTGGGAGTTATATAATATAAGTTAATAATTAATATGGTAATGTAATGGAAAAGTGCCAAGTAAAAAAAACACTAAAGTGTGTATTTTAAACTTAGGCTAAGGTGGAAAAGGGTTTTTATGGGGTATTATGTAATTTTCCTAAGTAAAATAGGATTTTACTGAGGAAAAGACTTATGAAAGTGAATGAATGGTTTATGAATAGTTTTAAGTACTTAGGATTTTTAAATTATTGGGTTTGAGTGTCCGGTCCCTCCAGAAGTCAGAGAAATGCTCTTAGCCCCTTTGATTTTCAAAGACCTTAATACTTAGGGGAAGTTAGTGAAATCATTAGGGAAAATGTGAATGGAAGTTAGTTATTTAACCTTGTCTTGCTTGAATTACATCAAGTGAAATGTTTGCCTTGCATTTTGTGATAAAAGTAAAATTTAACACATTTAGAAATATTTTTCATCACAAGTATCATTCTGCAACACCATCTACCTACCCTGCCTACTTCACCCTAGCATTTTTTCCTTCTCTATTTGGGTGCACTTAGACTGGCAAACCTTTATAAATATTCTTTTTCTTTTACATAGCGAGCCTACCTAAGTCTACACTTATTACATCTAAGGGCTCAAATTAAACTGTTGAGCTCCTTTTATTCACTCTACCTATCTATTTATCTGCCAAGTTTAAATAGTTTGGTCAGATTTTACTCTCTATTCTACAACATGAAATTGAAAAATGAATGAGCCAAGTTTAAACAGTTTGACTCTTCATTAAATGTGGCAAACGTTTAACAAGCTGCACACAATTACTTATTACAGAAAATGAAATAGTAGTGGCATTTAGATTTACGCACTTTCCTGGTCTATTTTTGTGGTTGGGTTCATTTTCTTTCACTTTTTTGACCATCTTATTCTTTTTACCCTTTGATTTTTCTTTTAGGGTATACCCTCTTTACATTTTTTAAATTTTTTGATTTTTTGAAAATATGGAGAACCTTTGCAACAAGAAAGGTATGAACATATTACATAGATCATCAACTCAATCATGATATATGACACCTACTCGTATAGGAGCATAACACTAGCTCCACTTGGAAATGGATTTTCCTAGTGGAAACTAAAGAACTATTGAATCTTCTTCTGCTTATTTCTTTATTTGTATGTATGGCAGTAATGTTTCTGGAGCTTAGGGCCTTCTCTTCGGGCTTCATCTTCACAATCTTACCATCCAATCAACACTAAACCTTTATTCTTCCTTCTTGAATCCTACCTGAGCACCTTGTGACTTAGGTAGGAATTTTCTGTCTTGGTCCTTTTATCAAATTCTTCTTAACCTTTTCCTGCACAACCTGAGATCTGACCTAAAACTAAAAGGTGCTGCAACCTTCAAACTAAATTAGTAACTCATCAAGATGTTAGGGCCTTTTGATTGGATTCAAATATTTAAGGATTTATTTCATAATCTACTAAAATTTATTTCATAGTCTACTAAAAACTAAATTAAATCAAACTGAAATCCCACCTACTGAATCTAATCAACTTTCTGATTGCTGGTTAGTTAAAATGAAACAACCAACACAACCACTCAAGCATCATATACATTGGTGACCTTTGTTTCTTATGGTTGTTGGTGTTTAACCTTGATATCTTGCTATCAAATATAGCTTTCTTAACCTTTGAGAAGATAAGGAAATTACTGATCTCCTTTGTTGGATCTAGAACTTGTACAAAAGGATCTTGTAACATAGATACACTTTTCTTGAACTGATTCAAGCAATTGTACATAGATACACTTTTCTTGAACTGATTCAAACAATTGTACATCTGTTGTGTATGGCTTGCATGCCATGAAACTGAAATATCACTTTTATCTTTATCACCCTGCATGTTTTCAACTGCTCTTTCTGATCATATTTCTATTGATTGTAATGTCTGCCCAGTGAAACCATTATTATCTTGATTTTGACTCTCACAGTCTGTTAATGGAGAAAAATTATGATTGCTTTCATCATCCAACCTATCAGCTATTCGATCATAAAGAACTTGGAAGGATTGTTGCAACTTATTACATATAGGTTCAAATGGAACTTCATAGATTTCTAGAAGCTGCTCGTCCTTTTCTTTAAATATTTTATACCACATTTCCTTTAAAAATTGAAATGATTCAAAATAGAGAGGCAGGGAATCATCTTGGATCATTTGATCATATGTTCCAGCTTCCAAGTGTTCTTCTGTCACATGACTTTCAATGGCATTTTGGGGCTGAAAATCTAGATATGAGAAGTCTTGAACAAATATTTTATTGCCCTCTAGATAGTTAATATTAAGACTTGTTGACATTTTATTTCTAATTGCATGATAGTTATCTTTGATAAACTAAAATGAAGAAAAACAAAATGGTAAAGTTCCTTCACTGATTTCAAAATTTTCTACACTTTCCTCCTCATTCTCATAGTTGAAATGAACAAGTTGATCACTATTTTCAACTTGTTGAACCTGAAATTCCTTATTCCCCAAACTAGCCTTTGATTTCTCTGTAAAGTTAGTTTGGATTTGAAGATCATAATTATCATCATATTGATCATATTTGGGAAAATCATCAAAATAAGTAATGTCATCAAACATACACATTAGATCAGGAGATTGCTCCTCCACATATTGCTCTATGAATATATCTTCTCATCTATGGTAGTTGGAATTAATAGGGATTTGTTCATGGATGTCAACATATTCTTTTTGTGAAACAAATGTGTCATGGTGATTTTGAAAAAAACATTCAACATTAATTGTGATCTTCTGCATCATTTCCTATGTTTTCTTTATCAAAATGTCGAGTTTTTCCTCTTTTTCTACATTCAATTTTTGTTTTCTAATTTGCAGATTAGCTTCTACATCTACTACCATGTTCTGCAACTGTTCCATTGTTGAG
>APFE030960009.1:273543-303288 GCA_000404065.3 Pinus taeda
GACTCAGTAGTTTAGGCCATTGGGCTAATGGAGTCATGTAAGATGGCTTAACTAGATTAGGTTTCTTGACAAAGGATGGTTTCACAAGGCAAGATGGTCAAACAGGCAACAAACAAAGACTTGGAATAGATTGAATGGGTTTCAAAAATGGGTGAAGGGAAATTAAGAATCCTCCAACATATTTCAATAGGGAACATGGATGATTAGTAATAAAGAGCAGTTAAGTATTCTTTAATACATAATCAAAGTGGAAAAACTAGAAAACATGAGAAATTAAGATTTCAATGTTTATGCTGATTACACTTTTTGTTTATCATTCAGATATGAAATACAAATGATATAATAAACAAGGAAAACTTTAAGACATAAGGTATAGAGGACTTATTGATCCAGTGTTTGATTCAAGAAATGTGTGAAAAGTCCCTTGCATTAATTCTTTGTCCAGCAAGCCATCTGAAAATTTGATCCAATCAACACTTTATTTAAAAAAACTAGTATTACAACAATTTATATGAATCCACACAAAATACTTCAAATGAATAAGTATTTATACTAATTGTAAACTAAAATATCTTGAAAAATATCAAGATTAGTTTCACAAATATCTCTAACTGTTTACATTAATAGAACTTAAATAAAGGACATTCAAGAGTAATGAATCTGTTTGGCACTATTTCTATGGATTAATGGTTACAAAGAAGAGAGATTCGAATTTGATACCAGCTCTTAGTTGATGATGAGGCATACCAGTCACTAACTGCATCCTTCCTTTGTGCATTCTGCCACAGAAAATCTGCAAACTTCGGGTCAAATGATTTACTTGTATATCTCAATCCGAGATTGATATGTAAAAAATGAAAGAGGTTTTTGTATATAAAAACAATTTTGAAATAAAAAACCTCTAAGTTTCCCAAAATGCATTTCCAGATGTTCACAATATTCTCTGTAAAAAGATGTCAAAAAGAGGATTTTGCACAAACTAAAAAATAGGTTGTGAAGACATGCACATATCTCCCTTTTGGTAATACCTGTGTAAAAAGTGAGATACAATTTTGTAGTGTGTGTTGTTAGGAACAAAAACCTCTTCTAGTTTCTTGAAATACTTCTTTTATTAGACACAATAGTTTCTACGATACTATGACTTAAACAAGAAATTTCTAAAGAATGTACCATTTTTGCTCTAATTTCATCTTTTAACCTTAAACTTCTTTTGATTGTTTTTCACTTTTAATTTGGATAAAATTAATTGTAGCTCGTGAAAGTGTTTTAATCTTTGTTTAACCCTCAATGTTTAGATGTTTAATTTTACTATTTACTGTTTACTTTTTACTTTTACTGCTCTATTTTTCATCTATCTTTACTTTGTCATGAATTTGTATGTTTTGTTTTGTAATTGTCTTCCATGATGTTTATCTTCATGCTAGTTGATTTACTTGACTTGGTCTTCAAAATCATACTCTTTATCCCTGATACACTTTCATAGTTCTTTACTGTGTCCTTTTACCTTCAATGTATATTTTAGGTTCTTACTGTCTATTTCAACAATAAATCATTTAATTTCAAGTTTCCTCTGCTTGTCTTTTAACTGTATGTTTTATCTCCAATCTCTATTTGAATAGATTTGATAACAATATTGGAGTAAACAAGTCTTATGACTAGTATTAACACTGTTTATCCAAGGATGTGGTCTTCTGATCACCTGTAAAACAAAACATATTGTTAAGAAAGCATTCGTTTGCAGGGGAGGTCGAAAAGTTTTCATTTGAGATTTAGAGGTATGTGGAGTGAGTCCAGAATGATTTTTTGGAGGTAAACCATGCTCGAGTTGGTTAACAGAGGCTTCAGGTGGCACAACTGGGCTACAAAGGGTTTTACTACACAATCAGGTGAAAATAAGCAACACTTGGGTTTTTGTGTTTAAATGGGTAAATGGTTGGTATTGGCAGGTGAAAGGATGAATGATGAGACATTTTGTCATTTAGTAGAAGGTGGTAAGTAGTTTCTATCGCACCACTTATGGGAGGCGAGTGGTATTGAGGGAGGGTCGGGCGATTCCATACACTGTGTGACACATAGAACAGGTACTATTCATGAAATCGCTCTCCATCGCATACTGAATGTCGACCAAGAGGATCATCGATATGTGGGATGACCGTTGCATCTATGGGAGCCGATCGAATGGTTGTCAGGGAGGTGAAGTGGCAGAAGGTTAAAGGAGGGTGGGCCCGATATAATTTAAAGGAATTAATCATATCGGGGGTGATGTGATTGGTTATAGAGTTATTAATTAGTCCAAATGACATAATTAGTCCTCATTAAATTGGGGCGGGGTTGGGTTCTTACTTAACTACGGATTAGTTAATTAATCCCATTTTATTGTTTGATTTGCAGTTATATTTAACCATCAGGGCGGGATATGTAATATTTGGGATTTTTAATAGTTTAAATAATATGGGAAAGGGAAAATTTCTGTGCGGGAGTTATATAATATAAGTTAATAGTTAATATGGTAATGTTTTGGAGAAGTGCCAAGTAAAAAAACATTAAAGTGTGTATTTTAAACTTAGGCTAAGGTGGAAAAGGGTTTTTATGGGGTATTATGTAATTTTCCTAAGTAAAATAGGATTTTACTTAGGAAAAGACCTATGAAAGTGAATGAATATTTTATGAATAGTTTTAAGTACTTAGGATTTTTTAAATTATTGGGCCGAGGGTCTGGTCCGTCCAGAAGTCAAAGAAATGCTCTGAGCCCCTTTGATTTTCAAAGACCTTAATAGTTAGGGGAAATTAGTGAAATCCTTAGGGAAAAATGTGAATGGAAGTTAGTTATTTAACCTTGTCTTGGTTAATTTCATCAAGTGAAATTTCTATGTTTCACTTTGTGATAAAACTAAAATTTAACACATTTAGAAATATTTTTCATCACACGTATCATTCTGAAACACCATCTACCTACCCTGCCTACTTTATCCTAGCATTTTTCCTTCTTTATTTGGGCGCACTTAGACTAGAAAACCCTTATCAATCTTCTTTTTCTTTTACATGGCGAGCCTACCTTAGTATACGCTTATTACATCCAAGGGCTCAAATTAAATTGTTGATCTCCATTTATTTATTCTACCTCTCTATTTATCTACCAAGTTTAAATATTTTGGTCAGATTTTATTCTCTATTCTACAACATGAAATTGAAAAATGAATGAGCCAAATTTAAATAGTTTGACTCCTCATAAAATGTGGCAAAAGTTTAACAAGCTTGACACAATTACTTATTACAGAAAATAAAAGAGTAGTGGAATTTAGATTTTCACACTTTCCTGGTCTATTTTTGTGGTTGGGTTCATTTTCTTTCACTTTTTTGACCATCTTATTCTTTTTACCCTTTGATTTTTCTTTTAGGGTATACCCTTTTTACATTTTATAATTTCTTTTATTTTTTGAAAATATGGAAACCTTTGCAACAAGAAAGGTATGAAAATATTACATCGCTTATCAAGTCAATCATGATATATGACACCTACTGGTATAGGAGCATAACACTAGCTCCACTTGGGGATGGCTTTTCGTGGTGGAAAGTCAAGAATAGTAGGTCAGATGGCCTCTGAATGATTTTGACTGAACTATGGAATCTTCTTCTACTTGTTGCTTTATTTGTATGTATGACAGTAATGTTTCTGGAGCTTAGAGCCTTCTCTTCGGGCTTCATCTTCACAATTTGACCATCCAATCAACACCAAACCTTTATTCTTCATTCTTGAATCTTTCCTGAGCACCTTGTAACTTAGGTAGGAATCTTCAGTCTTCGTCCTTTTATCAAAATCTTCTTAACCTTTTCCTGCACAACTTGAGATCTGACCTAAAACTAAAAGGTGCTGCAACCTTCAAACCAAATTTGTAACTCATCAAGATCTCAGGGCCTTTTGATTGGATTCAAATATTTAAGGATTTATTTCATAATCTACTAAAATTTATTTCATAATCTACTAAAAAAGGAAATAAATCAAACTGAAACCCTACCTACTTACTCTAACCAGCTTTCTGACTGCTGGTTAGGTAAAATGAAACAAAAAACACAACCACTCAAGAATCATATGCATTGGTGACCTTTGTTGCTTGTGGTTGTTGGTGTTCAAAATTGAGATCTTGCAATCAAATATAGCTTTGTTAACCTGTGAGAAGATTAGGAAATTCCTAATCTCCTTTGTTGGATTTAGAACTTGTACAAAAGTATCTTGTAACATATATACACTTTTCTTGAACTGATTCAAACAATTGTACATCTGTTGTGTATGGTCTGCATGCCATGAAACTAAAATATCACTTTTATCTTTATCACCATGCATGTCTTCAACTGCTCTTTGTGCTGATAATTTTACTGATTGTAATGTCTGCCCGGTGAAACCATTATTATCTTGATTTTGACTCTCACAGTATGTTAATGTAGAAAAATTATGATTGCTTTCATCAACCAACCTATCAGCTATTGGATCATAAAGAGCTTGGAAGGATTGCTGCAACTTATTACATATAGGTTCAAATGGAACTTCATAGATTTCTACAAGCTCCTCGTCCTTTTCTTTAAAAACTTTATACCACATTTCCTTTAAAAATTGAAATGATTCAAAACAAAGAGGAAGGGAATCATCTTGATCATTTGATTATATGTTCTAGCTTCCAAGTCTTCTTCTGCAACATGACATTCGATGGCATTTTGGGGTTGCAAATCTAGATATGAGAAGTCTTGAATAAAGATTTTATTGCCCTCTAGATATTTAATATCAAAAAATTTTGACATTTGATTTCTAATTGCATGATAATTATCTCTAATAAAATGAAATGAAGCAAAAAAAATTGGTAAATTTCCTTCACTGATTTCAAAATTTTCTACACTTTCCTATTCATTCTCATAGCTGTAATCAACAATTCGATCACTATTTTCAAGTTGCTGAACCTAAACTTAATTATTCCCCAAACTAGCCTTTGATTGCTCTGTAAAGTTAGTTTGGATTTGAAGATCATAATTATCATTATACTGATCATATTTGGGAAAATCATCAAAATAAGTAATGTCATCAAACATACACATTAGATCAGAAGATTGCTCCTCCACATATTGCTCTATGAATATATCTTCTGATCTATGGTAGTTGGAATTAACAGGGATTTGTTCATGGATGTCAACATCTTCTTTTTGTGAAAAAAATTTGTCATGGTGATTTTGAACAAAACATTCAACTTTCATTATGATCTTCTGCATCATTTCCTCTATTTTCTTTATCAAAATGTTGAGTTTTTCCTCTTTTTCTACTTTCAATTTTTCTTTTCTAATTTGCAGATTAATTTCTACATCTACTACCATGTTTTGCATCTGTACCATTGTTGACGGTTTTCTTTCTCTTAGATGAAATTCTATCTCTGAATCAAATTCTTTTGGGTAATACAAAAGAGTTGAATGAGGGGGAAGTCTTATATTGAATGGTATTGAATAATAGGCTTGATTGAATCTGCTTGAAAATTGTTGTATTATTTCATCTGGCTGTCTTTTTAACTGATTATATTTTTCTATGATTACAAGAAGATTGAATTTGATTATCCATCTATTAAGGAAGAGTTTGAGAAACCGCTGAAGATTTGAGATACTTGCCTCAGGTAGGGTTTTGAACCATCTCTTAACTGTGTCTTTCAAGGAAAGAGCAAAAAGCCTAATACTAACATCCTCCTCATCTAATTCAAATAAGTTAAGATACTCTTCAAAAGATTGACTATGTTTTTGGGCAGTGATACCATTCTCTCCATCAAACCTAGGGAGATACTTGGGATAATCGTTAGGGATATCATGGAGTGTAGGAGGTAAAATGAGTGGTTTATATCTATCAGGAACTTTATGAGGTACTAGAATATGTACAGGGATTGTATGATTAGTCTTAATTTTTGGATTCTCCTTAATTGGAAAATGATCTTCATAAGAATTAGAAGATTGTTGTTCAAATGTGTAGGGAGATTTTATATCTACATTTTTCAAAGGAAAATAATAAAAATTTAATCTAAAATCATCTCTAAAATACAATATACATTGAAAATATTTATTAGTGAGAAAGAACATAATGTCTTGGATAACAATCCAAGTTAAAATCCTGATATTTTCACATAATTCTTTCATGTTCATTCCTCCAGTGGAGTATTTATTGTGAAATTGATTTTGGAGTCGCCAGGTGGATGATTTTAACCTCTATGTGTTTGATCAATGTCCACCATCATAGATCAGATCTAAACCTGTAAAAAAATTGTGAAGAAAATGTTAGTTCTCTAGGAAGCCATATTTCAAATATTTTGTCATTTTTTTTCTTTTTAATGAATTTTCAAAACAACTTCTATTATTTCTTTAAGAGGCTTTAGATATGAGATTTAAACTTTCTTAAATATTTATTTGACATGAAAAATTGATCAAGTATTTGAAAAAAAATGTTCAATCTATAAACAAGACTGGAGATAGACTGAAGCAACATTCATTTAATTATGCAATTGCAAAGCAAGAGCATTTCAAAGGCTACCTATCTAACTTTAAGATCTGTCTACAGTTTATAAAGTAAGCAATAGTAACAATCAAATTATTTAGGTCCCCAATGGAGTCACCACTATGTTATCACTAAGGTTTTCCAATAAGTTGTAAGAAGGGGAAAGGAGGCCGAGGTAACCACAAACCAATCTTTTAGATACAGATTCTAGCCAATCTGCATCCAAAGAGGGCTCTCTCTTTAAGTTTTAGCTTTCTTTTTTAAGGATATTAGGCTAGTTGTGAAGTTTAGGAGTTTGTTTGATTTTGGGTGGTGAGATTCAATAGTAAAGCGATAAGAATTAGTGGTTTAGGCCATTGGGCTAATGGAGTCAAGTAAGATGGCTTAACTGGATTAGTTTTCTTGACAAAGGATGGTTTCACAGGGCAAGATGGTCAAACAGGGAACAAACAAAGACCTGGAATAGATGGAATGGGTTTCAAAAATGGGTGAAGGGCAATTAAAAATCATCCAATCTATTTCAAGAGGGAACGTGGATGATTACTAATAAAGAGTAGTTAAGTATTCTTTAATACACAATGAAAGTGGAAAAACTAGAAAACATGAGAAATTAAGATTTCATTGTTTATGCTAATTCAGAAGGAAACATAGAAAACAATAAATTTTGAAGACAGAGTGCAATCAAGAATACTTTGAATTACTCTTTTTGTTTATCATTCAGATGTGAAACAGAGATGATATAATAAACAAGGAAAACTTTAAAACATAAGGTATAGAGGACTTATTGATCTAGTGTTTGATTCAACAAATCTGTGAAAAGTCCCTTGCATTAATTCTTTGTCCAGCAAGCCATGTGAAAATTTGATCCAATAAACACTTTATTCCAAAAAAGTAGTATTACAAAAATGTATATGAATCCACACAAAATATTTCAAATGAAGAAGTATTTATAGTAATTTTAAACTAAAATATCTTGAAAAAATAGCAAGATTAATTTCACAAATATCTCCAACTCTTTACATTAATAGAACTTAAATAAATGACATTCGAAACTAATGAATTTATTTGGCACTAATTCTATGGATTAGTGGTTACAAAGAAGAGAAATTTAAATTTTATAGCAAGTCTTAGTTGATGATGAGGCATACTAGTCACTAACTATATCCTTCCTTTGTGCATTCTGCCCCATAAATTTTGCAAACTTGGGGTCCAATGATTTACTTGTATATCTCATTCTGAGATAGATATGTAAAAGGTGAAAGTGGTTTTTGGATATACAAATGTTTTGGAAATAAACTTCTCTCAGTTTCCCAAAATATATTTCAGGCGGTTCACAATATTCTCTGTAAAAAGATGAAAAAAATAAGATTTTGTACAAACTGAAAAATAGGCTGTGAAGACATGCACTTATCTCCCTTTTGGTAATACCTATGTAAAACATGAGATACATTTTTGTAGCTTTGCCTGTTAGGAACAAAAAACTCTTCCAGTTTCTTGAAATACTTCTTTTATTAGACACAATAGATTCTGAACAACTATGACTTAAACATGAAATTTCTGAAGAATGTAGCTGGTGAAAGTGTTTTCATCTGTGCTTAACCCTCAATGGATTCATGTTTAATTTTACTGTTTACTGTTTACTTTTTACTTTACCACTCTGTTTTTCCTCTATCTTCACTTTGTCATGAATTTGTGTGTTCTATATTGTAACTATCTTCCTTGATGTTTATCTTCATGCTAGTTGATTTACCTGACTTGGTCTTCAATCTGATAATCTTTAACCTTGATACACTTTGATTGTTCTTTACTGAGTTCTTTTACCTTCACTGTATATTTTAGGTTTTTACTGTCTATTTCAACAACCAATCGTTTAATTTCATGTTTCCTCTGCTTTTCTTTTAACTATATTTTCTATCTCCGATCTCTGTTTGAATAGATTTGATAACAATCTTGGAATAAACAAGTCTTATGACTAGTATTAACAATGTTTATCCAACGATGTGGTCTTCTGATCACCTGTAAAACAAAACAAATTGTTAAGAAAGCATTGGTTTGCAGGGGAGGTTGAAAAGTTTCCATTTGAGCTTGAGAGGTATGTGGAGTGAGTCTAGAATGATTTTTTGGAGATAAACCATGCTCGAATTGGTTAACAGAGGCTTCAGGTGGCACAGCTTGCTTATAAAGGGTTTTACTACACAATTAGGTGAAAATGAGAAACACTTGGGTTTTTGTGTTTAAACGGGTAAATGGTTGGTATTGGCAGGTGAAAGGATGAATGATGAGACATTTTTTCATTTAGTAGAAGGTGATAAGTGGTTTCTATCGCACCACTTATGGGAGGCGAGTGGTATTGAGGGAGGGCCACGCGATTCCATACGTTGTTTGACACATAGAACAGGTACTATTCACGAAACCGCTCTCTATCGCACACTGAATGTCAACCAAAAGGATCATGCGATATGCGGGATGAGCATTGCATTTGTGGGAGCCGATTGGATGGTTGTCACGGAGGTGAAGTGGCGGAAGGTTAAAGGAGGGTGGGCCTGATATAATTTAAAGGAATTAATCATATCGGGGGTGATGCGATTGGTTATAGAGTTATTAATTAGTCCAAATGACATAATTAATCCTCATTAAATGGTGGTGGGGTTGGGTTCTTAATTAACTATGGATTAGTTAATTAATGTTCTTTTATTGTTTGATTTACAGTTATATTTAACCATCGGGGTGGGATATGTAATATTTGGAATTTTTAATAGTTTAAATAATACGGGAAAGGGTGAATTTTTGTGCGGGAGTTATATAATATATGTTAATAGTTAATATGGTAATCTAATGGAGAGGTGCCAAGTAAAAAAAACATTAAAGCGTGTATTTTAAACTTAGGTTAAGGTGGAAAAGGGTTTTTATGGGGTATTATGTAATTTTCCTAAGTAAATAGGATTTTAGTTAGGAAAAGACTTATGAAAGTGAATGAATAGTTTATGAATAGTTTTAAGTACTTAGGATTTTGTAAATTATTGGGTCGAGGGTCCCGTCCCTCCAGAAGTTAGAGAAATGCTCTGAGCCCCTTTGATTTTCAAAGACCTTAATACTCAGGGGAAATTAGTGAAATATTTAGGGGAAAATGTGAATGGAAGTTAGTTATTTAACCTTGTGTTGCTTAATTTCATCAAGTGAAATGTCTGCCATTCACTTTGTGATAAAAGTAAAATCTAGCACATTTAGAAGCATTTTTCATCACAAGTATCATTCTACAACACCATCTACCTACCCTGCCTACTTTACCCTACAATTTTTTCCTTCTTTATTTGGGTGCACTTAGACTAGCAAACTCTTATCAATCTTATTTTTCTTTTACATGGCGAGCCTACCTAAGTCTACACTTATTACATCCAAGGGCTCAAATTAAACTGTTGAGCTACTTTTATTTACTCTACCTATCTATTTACCTGCCAAGTTTAAACAGTTTCACTCTTCATAAATTGTGGCAAAAGTTTATTAAGCTGCACACAATTACTTATTACATAAATGAAATAGTAGTGGCATTTAGATTTGCACACTCTCATGTTCTACTTTTGTGGTGGGGTTTGTTTTCTTTCACCTTTTTTGACCATCTTATTCTTTTTACCCTTTGATTTTTCATTTAGGGTATACCCTCTTTTCATTTTTTAAATATTTTGATTTTTTGAAAATATGGAAAATCTTTGCAACAAGAAAGGTATGAACATATTGCATAGCTCATCAAGTCAATCATGATATATGACAACTATTGGTATAGGAGCATAACACTGGATCCACTTAGGGATTGATTTTCCTGGGGGAAAGTCAAGAATAGCAGGTTAGATGCCCTCCGAATGATTTTGAATGAACTATGGAATCTTCTTCTACTTGTTTCTTTATTTGTATGTATGACAGTAATGTTTCTGAAGCTTAGGGCCTTCTCTTCAGGCTTCATCTTCAGGCTTCATCTTCACAATCTTACCATCCAATCAACACCAAACCTTTATTCTTCCTTCTTCAATCCTGCTTGAGCACTTTGTAACTTAGGTAGGAATCTTCAGTCTTGGTCCTTTTATCAGAATCTTCTTAACCTTTTCTTGCACAACTTGAGATCTGACGTAAAACTAAAAGGTGTTGCAACCTTTAAACCAAATTAGTAACTCATCAAGATCTTAGGGCTTTTTGATTGGATTCAAATATTTCAGAATTTATTTCATAATCTACTAAAATTTATTTCATAATCTACTAAAAATTGAATTAAATCAAACTGAAACCCTACCTACTTACTCTAATCAGCTTTCTAACTACTGGTTAGGTAAAATGAAACAACTAATGCAACCACTCAAGCATCATATACATTGGTGACCTTTGTTACTTGTGGTTGTTGGTGTTTAAAACTCAGATCTTGCAATCAAATATAGCTTTGTTAACCTTTGACAAGATAAGGAAATTCCTGATCTCCTTTATTGGATCTAGAACTTGTACAAAAGGATCTTGTAACATATATACACTTTTCTTGAACTAATTCAAAGGATTGTACATCTGTTGTGTATGGTCGGCATGCCATGTGATGAGCCCCGATTTGGGTAACTTATCGGGTTTATTTTGCCTAATTGTCCTTGTTCAATCCTCCATTTTTCATAGATTATGCATTTTTTTAGTATGTTTATGTTATTTGAATGAATAAGGGTGGTCACTCTACTTAGGAGGCTAATACGTGGTTATTTCAGGTTTTTTGGACAAATTTTGGAGCAAAACCAAGCAATTATGGGCCAGGTGATAGCCAAGCATGAGGTGAGGATTCGTAGGGGGGGTGTCTCTAGCATTAAATGGCCCTTCCTCGAAATCTCCACCCTCAACTCCGAGCTCACAGGCCACCAAAATGAATCTTAAAGGCAGCCAAGCAGATTTGGGAAGAGTGATTGTTTACTAGCAGTTGGGACAACCGAGTCCCTTGAATTTAGGAGGCCTGCTAGGCCCCTCATATTGTATAAATAAGAAGGCCTCAGGCTTCGTAGTTTACTTTTGGAACTGTTGTATTTTTGCACTATAGTGTTGTCATTTTCAGCTCGTTTTCTTGTAGCCACTGTCGTATAACTTTCTGGTGATGACTATTTTTTTATAATGAAAAGCAGTTCTATTTGGTATCAACTCAGAGTTCTTTATAGGAGCCATATCTCTTGGGGTTGGGCCCAACCTGAGAGCCAATGCCTCCTTTATGTATCGTTATTTGTTCTTTATGTATTTGCAAAATCATTTCTGTTAGGTAGATTAAATCGTGTTGATTAAATAGGTTACTGTTGATGGTTAGAAAGGATTTTGATGTTCAGATTGAGTTGGTAGGTTATTAATAGGGAAAACGATTCAGAAAAATGCCAAGAGCAAATTTGATTTCACCTCTCCCTCATAGGATCAGGGGTTGGGATTAAAGTGACCTTGGTACCCCCAAAAACACTATTTTTGCTTTGCCATGCAATCACTAGCGTACGATTTTCGTTTGCAAAAGTTGGTTACATGTTCAGATATTTGAATTCTTCATTGCATAGTTAATATACATGGTTGGCTTGCAAATAAATCTTTTGTTCATTCTCTTTGCTGTTAGCTAGATCAGATTAGGTTGGCATAACTAGGTCTTTGATTTCTTGCAAGTCTTTGTTGTTTCAGTTGGAAACATAAATTGCAGAGCACCTGTACCACTTCTCTATCTGCCCAAAATCCATCAGACCCATCTGTTCCATCCCCTAACTTGGTTTCTTGCCATTTTTCCCACATAACCCTACCTTTTTGTGCAACATTGCTTCAGCCCTCTTTGAACAAATCCATCCATCTACATCTTCTCTCAACTCCATCCACCAGTCCCTAGACCACCTCAACCCCCTATCCTACCTCCATACCCACTCCTTCATCTTTCGTCATCCATCCATCATCCAAAATCCCATTTTTGAACATCCTGTAGAAAATCATAGAACATCTTGTAGAAATTCCAGAACATCCTGTAGAACCCCTACAGACATCTTGTAGAAGCTCACGAATGAGGTTTCTTCATAGCCAAACTCTATGAAACTCTTTGGAAGGGTGTTAGGGAGCCCTTAGGCCCTCTCTGAACCTTCTCGATCTCTTCCAAGCATTTCTTCTCGTTGATCCACCTCTGCACAGTAAAAAATAGTGAAATCACATGCATGATGATTCTAACAACTTATTCAAAAATACAAAAAGATGTTTTCTTCAAATAGAAGTAGCTTAGACACATGTATTTTACCTTCCTAGAAGTAATGGCATCTCTTTCAGTAGCTTGCATCCTCTTTTTCACAGAAGTAGGACTAGTTGGTAAAATTAGGGTTTGCTAGGGTTTGCGCTTTCTTTCAGCTTTTCAATTTCTTTTTGCAAGCAGATTAGCTTCCTTCGAGTTAGCTTCCATCCATCAGTTAACAAGCTTCTTCTCATAGCTCATAGAAGTTGGCTTGAGCCCCCTAGTGGACTTGTGCCAGCTGACCAAGAGATAGCTGCGGCAAGAGCTAGTACTTGTGCATACAACACCGTCGCTTCCAAGTTTGTTACGAACTGCCGAGTTGATAAACGTAAAGAAGGGAGTCCGAGGAGTTGCAGCATTATTACTGCAATACTGGAGCCCAGCATTCTTTTTGGCATCGCTGCGGGGGACACATTAGAGTATTTGTGGTTGTTGCTTTTCTTCTATTTTTCTACTCTAACCTTCTCCCAAGTAGTTTATTTCAGTTCCATTCTGCAAAAGTAAATTAGACATTTCCTACTTTCATATATTAGCATTTCAATTTCGCAATTTCATTTCTGCAAAAGTAAATTAGACATTTCCTACTTTCATAGATTAGGATTTCAATTTCGCAATTTCATTTCTACAAAAATAAATTAGACATTTCCTACTTTCATAGATTAGCATTTCAATTTCACAATTTCATTTCTGCAAGCTACACTGTAGTTACTTGCAATTCCATCTGTTTCAGTTTGTAGGTACATGCAAAAAAAGAAAAAGAAACCAAAAATCTTTCCATTTAATGCCTCATAGGAACAGAGATGAAACCCAAAAATTCCTACCCAACACCCCCACCACATCACTGAGTCAACCTTCTGTCTTCTTTTGGTGACAGTGATCCAGAAGAACCTATAGAGGAACCTCCAGAGATACACAGAGATCCTATAATAGAAGAAGAGATAGAGAACATTCCGTCTGAGACCATGGCTGAAAACAGAAATGGTAGAAGAGAAGATGAGAGAATAGAAGGTTCCTTCCTCATCTGAGAGACCAATGGGGACATGAAAATGAAAAACATAAGTCCCTCAGCCTTACCTCACTTCCATGGGTTGACTACTGAAGACCCTGATACCTTCCTGTTTGAGTTTGTTGTCCTTTGTCGAACTTATGAGTATGTTGAGGATGAGAAAAACTAGAAACTGTTTCCCTCTACCCTCAAGGATGCAGCATTACGCTGGTTCAAGGGGTTACCTGGAAATAATATCACCACTTGGGCTCAGATGCAGCAAGCTTTTAACACCAAATACCGAGACTACTATAGCTCCAAGAAAAGAAAGGGAGAGATCTTTCGGATGACCATGGGAAGTGATGAGTCTTTAGAAGATTACAAGGAAAGGTTCCAACTTCGTTATAAACAGGCCAGGTGCACACTTGACCCGGAATCTCTGAAGTTGGTTCTGCTCCGAGGAGTCCCTGAAGACCTTCTAGATACCCTTCACATGCTAGCTGGAGGGGACATCTACCAACTACCTTATAAGGACATAAAGACTGTGTTTAGAAACCATTCTAGGGTAGCCTGGAAAATAGGTAGGGGGAATCCACTTTCAGCTAGTACCACCTTCTCCAAGCATGAGTTTGTTAATTAGATGGAAGACCTCAAAAGTGACATGAGACAGACTATTGCCATGCAAATTGATACCTTCCGAATTCAGCAAAAGAAAGAGGAAGATGAGATGGCTTTGGCCATTTTTTCTCCCAAATGCATGACGAAGCACCCTAAGAATGAGTGTCCATTGCACTCACTAGAGGTATGTTTCATTTGTGAGGAAGACCACCCCACCAACCAATGCCCAACCTTGCTCAGATTTAAAGCCACGTACCTAGGGACTGAGGCGGCTACTGAACCTCTCTACTTCATCAACCAAATGAGGCCACATGGGCCCAGACCTTACCAGAAGGGGATGCAAGGGACATCCCAAGCTTATTATAACCCCAACCAATCCACTCATATACCTTCTTGGGCCCCCCCTGCTCATCCTTCATGGTCTGCACCTCCTCCGTGGTCTTATCCATCTCAATACCATACTCAACCTACTTCTCATTCGTTTCACTGACATCCCCAGCCACAACCTTAGTGGAATGCACCTAAACCAGGGTGGAGGCCCCAATACAACTCTCCTCCTGCCATTCTGCCTCCACCACTGGCTCAACCACAACCATTACCTCCTGCTCCTCCAAGACAACCCCAGATGCCTGCTCAACCAAACCCGAACCCCAACAACGGATAGGCCCAGCAGGTATATACTGGGGAGACAACATGCCCTACCTATGCAGTGGAGATCTAGGAGATCAACCTGCGATCTGGGAAGGTCCTTCCAGAGCACCAACCTCCTCCTCTAGAGGAGGAGGAAGAGGAACAGGAAAGTGAACCCAAGGCCATTCCACCCTTTCCTGAGCGACTAACAGTAACCACACAACCAAACCCAGAGGAGACTGAGCTTCTGGGAGAACTCAAGCAGTTGTGTGTGAAAATTCCACTTCTCCAGGCCATAAAAGATGTACCGATATACAACAAATTGATTAAGGAGAAGTGTTTCAGGCACCCAGGCAGGCGGAAGAGAGATGCCTCAACTATCAATGTAATAGGACAACTGTCCAATCTTACGTTGGGGCAAGTAAGCTGTCCAAAGTATTTGGACCCTGGGAGTCTTGTAGTTGATTCTCACATCAATGGCACCATCATCCCCCACACCTTGATTGATCTAGAGGCTGCCATTAATGTGATGACCAGGGACACTATGCTTAAACTCAACCTTTAGAGTTCCTTAAGGAAGACCTTGACAATACTGCAGTTGGGAGACCGCTCCACCGTGACTCCTGAAAATATTTTGGAAGATGTCCTCATCTCTGTTGACTCTTGGGAGTGCCCTACGGACTTCTTGGTCCTTTAGCCAAAGGAAAAACTCACTGGATACCCCCTCATTTTTGGAAGGCCTTGGCTAGCTACTGTGGATGCTTACATCAGCTGTCGAGCTGGAAGCATGACCATCAAGAATGGGCCTATGTCCAAATGGTTGGTCGTATACCCTCCTATCCAACTTCTACTAGAACATGACTTACCACTCTGGTTGGAAGAAGGAGATTAGAATGAGGTCTACTCTGCCCATTGTGCATAGTAGAGGCCACCAGGGGAGGTCCTCAAATTGAGGATGACTTGATTGAGAACTTAATCCAAAATCCTCCTCCCGGTGCACTGTCCTTAGAAGATTTGGTGGAAGACGCCCAAGCCAGCACTTTAGGGGACCTCTGTGTGACTGATCTGACCTCTGCGAGAGTTAAGAATGTGGAGTTTGGCCATGAAAGAACTTTAAAGATTAGCTCCTCTCTGTCTCCCTCTCAAGAAAAAGAGCTATGTAGCATATTGAACCACCATTTGGAGGCTTTTGCCTGGAGCTATAAGGAAATGAAAGGAGTCCATCCTTTGGTCTGTACCCATCATATTTACATTAAAGAGGATTGTAAACCAGTCACGCAACCTCAGAGGAGAATGAATCCAGCCCTTAAGGACATCGTTAAATAAGAATTGCAAAAATTGTTGGATGCAAGATTCATCTACCCCATCTCAGACATCGAATGGGTTTCTCCTCTGGTGTTGGTACCCAAGAAAAATCGGAAGTGCAAAATTTGTGTAGATTACAGAGAACTGAACAAAGACACCAAGAAAAACCACTTCCCTTTTCCTTTCATAGATCAACTGTTGGATGGATTGGCAGGGAAGAAGTTCTTCTCTTTCCTAGATGGGTTCAGCGGGTATAATCAGATCCAAATTAGCTTGGAGGACCAAGATAAGACCACCTTCACTTTTCCATGGGGTACCTTTTCCTACCGATTCCTTCCCTTTGGGCTATGCAACGCTCCTACCACTTTCCAGAGAGATGTATTGAGCATATTTGCTAAGCTGGTTCATGATTCGATGGAAATCTATATGGATGACTTTACTCCTTACGGGTCTAACTTGCAAGAAGCCTTGTCCAACCTAGGAAAAGTTTTAAACAAGTGCATTGAGATGAACCTGTCCCTCAGTCCTAAAAAATGTGAATTCCTGATGACTGAAGGGACCGTGTTAGGTAATACCATTTCTCGGCAAGGATTACAGGTGGATCCTAACAAAATTTCTATCATCAAAAAGGTTCCACCTCCTCAGAAGGTAAGAGATGTTTGGAGTTTCCTAGGTTTTGCAGGATTTATAGAAGATTCATTAAATATTTTAGTAAGCTAGCCTTGCCACTGTTTTGCCCCTTAGGAAAAGATGTTGAGTTTAAATGGACTGACGACTATCAAGGGGCTCTGAATGAGTTGAAAGATAAGTTAGTGTTCACCCCAATCTTGAGAGGCCCAAACTGGGCCCTACCTTTCCACATCTACATTGATGCCTCGAACAGAGCCATAGGGGCAGCCTTAGGACAAGTTTAGGAGAAACTTCCATATGCCATATACTTTGTCAGCAAAAACCTGTCCAAGGAAGAAATGAACTATATTGTAACCGAGAAAGAGTTCCTGGCCGCAGTCCATTCCCTGAACAAGTTCCGACACTACATCACTGGTTATCAAACATTTGTACATATTGATCATGCTACGATTAGATATTTAATGAATAAGCCTGATGTAAATGCTCATACCATTAGATGGTTACTTTTCTTGTAGAAATTTGATTTGGGTATTGTCGACAAATCGGGTAAGGAAAATGTTGTTGCTGACTTCTACTCTAGTTTAGATTTGCCTCCAGGTGAAGAAGGAACAGTGGATGACCAGATGCCAGATGAACATCTCTTTGGTATCTTAGTACTCTCTCCGTGGTTTGCTGATATAGAAAATTACTTTCTCTCAGCACAGTTCCCTCCACATCTATCCTCAAAGGAGAAGAGCAGAATTGTGAGGAAGAGTGCCCCATTCACTTGGATCGGGGGCAGCCTGTTCAAACTTGGCGCAGATCAGATCTTGAGGCATTGTGTTAGGGAGGAGGAAGTCTTTGACATTCTCCTAACCTATCAGGATGGACCCTGTGGAGGTCAGTTTGTAGCAAAGAGGACTGCCTTCAAAGTTCTACAGGAAGGCTACTATTGGCCCACTCTTCATCAAGATGTCAGAAGACACATCAGCCATTGTGATCGATGTCAGAGGATGGGGAAACTGACTCCAAGGGATGAAATGCCTCTCCAAACTCAAGTTACTTTCAAGCCATTTGAGAAGTGGGGCATGGATTTTATGGGTCCTATCAGCCCTCCTTCAAAGAAAAGGTCTTACATCATTGTGTGCACCAACTACCTAACAAAGTCGGCAAGAAAAAAGGTAATCAAAGCAGTGATAGAAGAAAAGGTGGCTGAGTTTTTAAGAGAAAATATCTTCTACAAGTTTGGCTACCCAAGAGAGTTATTCACCGATCAAGGAAGCCAGTTCACCTCTAACTTAATTGAAGACTTGCTCGCTTATCAGAAGATCAAGCATAGGGCTTCCACCCCATATCATCCTCAAGCAAATGGGCAGGTGGAAGTCACTAATAGAGCATTGGGATTTTGACTAAGGTAGTGAGAAACAGCAGAAAGGATTGGGCAGATCACCTCGTTGAGGCTACTTGGGCCTACAACACCACTTGTAAGACTACAACTAGTTTCACACCTTATGAGCTGGTCTACGGGAAGAAAGCTCTGTTGTCAATAGAGTTCGAGTACAACACATTGAGGGTGGCAGCTCAGCTGGACCTAGATCTTAGCCATGCTTAACGTGAAAGGTTATTGTAGCTGAATGGATTAGATGAACACAGAATGCAGACCCTACTCCACTCAGAAGTAGTTCAACTTCAGAGGAAGATATGGTATGACCGACACCTTAATGGAAAGAAATTCGAGTCGGGAGATTGGTGTTGTTGTATGACTCCATATACAAGGATTTCAAAGGGAAGCTGAGGACAGGATGGTTAGGACCATATACAATGGATAAATTCAATGACAATGGTTCAGTCCTTATCAGGACCATTGATGAAGAAGCCATCCCCATTCTTGTCAATGGGCATCGACTAAAGATCTATAGGAAACCCCTTTTGAGGCAGGAGTTCATTGAAACTATGGAAAAATCATTGTTGGTAATAGAGCAGGGTTCTGCCTTTGTTCTAGCCACACCTTGATCATAAAAAAAAAGAAAAAAAATAGGAATAAAAATTTCCCTCGACGAAAACCTCTCTGAGGCGCCCAGGGCAGATAGTGAGGGTGAAAACCTCAGCGAGGTGCCCCTGCTGTCTCTCAAAAAAAAAAAAAATTGAATAAAAAGATCCTTTGGTGAAAACCTCTATGAGGCGCGCAGGGTAGATAGTGGGGGTGAAAACCTCATGGAGGCACCCCTGCTGTCTCTAAAAAAAAAAAAGAAAAAAAAATCAAAAAAAAAAAGAGAAAAGATAAAAAGAAGAAAAGAAACAGGTCTAATCTCTGAAGAATTATTGCAGGTTGCAGGGAATACAATGCAGAAAAGAAGGTCGCACAAAACGAGAACAGGGGTCTGTACCAAGTTACCAGGCATCCTCACAGACACTCCCTCCATGGCCACTCATTTTTTTCAAGATTTGGACACATTCGGGTCGAGATTCAACCTCCTACAGGAAGTTTCAGGGCTTTCTACAGCAAGTTCTGCATTTCTACAGGAAACATCCTATAGAGCCTTTGGGCAGGCCAAAATCGATTCTAGAGAGGGACTTAAAGCTTGAATTCTGTTGATAAGGCATGCAGCCACCTCTTTCTTCCATCCATCACCTATTTCATCTCTTTCCACCACCATTGCAACAATCTGGTTATGTATTCCTGCACAGTCATATAAAAGTTTTGTTTCCTCAGATTAATTTTTTTTTTTTATCCAGGTGACAAATTAAGCATGCAGAGGCTCACACACTCTACCTATCAAAGCTCCATCAGGACCTTTCATCCATGAATACAACCTTGCTCGTTTCAGCATGCATCCCAGGAGGAGAAGCAACTACAATATGTCCTATAGGAATCCTGTAGCAGCTGATCCATTTGGAGCACATACTATGGAGACACTAGTAGCTGAAATTGACACAAGGACATGCAACAAGCTCCACTTGGACGTGGACACCTCCTCAACAGCTGAAATAAAACGGAACCGGCGCATGTAGCATTTAAAACTAGAGGATCGGGTCCCGAAGCCTTGCATACAAAATCAGCCTATGAAAAAAGGAGCTCCAGTGCCCGTGCACGAAGCAGCAACGAGCAAAGCCATCATTCCACATCCTGAAGCCTGCAGAACATGTCCATGACCACACAGGTAAGCATCTAACATTATTTGTCGAATTGCATAGACTATCTTATGAAACTTGCATGACTGTGAAATGTGCGGATTGAACAAATTTAGTGGCCAGTCAACTGGCCACCCACAGCAAGTTGAATGGCCTCATGGGATCCAAACGAGTCGGGTTACGCCAAAGAGATGGGCAGTCGACACGTGGGAAGTGTCCAGTCGAGGAGAATCGGCAGTTTAGTAGAAATGGTGGTGGTTAATGGTAGAGAAAGGACGTGGTGGTCAGAGACATGTGGAGGAATTGATGGCCGTGACGTTGGCTAACAGATCGGCCTGGGCAGCTCACACCTGTGCCATGAATTGTGCAGTAATTCAAATTGCTCGGCCAAATAACTCACGATGAACCGCTGTCATTTACACTTGCAACCGTTTTGTAGTGAAGTACGTGTCCTCCTCCTCTGCAGTTTGTTAGCCTGAGCTTCTCGGCCCATTTCAAAGTCCTCCTGTGTCCTAGACTAGTCTAAAAGCACCGTGACGTCCTCCAAAAGCTGACAACGCTTTCTACAGGAAGGAGCTCTACAGGAAACACGACATAGCAGAGAAACCTGGATTGTCTCCATCGAAATTGGAATTTCGAAGATAGGTAGGCTCGAACACACCATTCCCATGCATAATATCTCGAAAGGTGGTGAATTAAACGTGTTGGAGTAGGAGAATTAAAAGAAAGTGTGCCTGTGGTTCAAGAATAGTTGTTTGCCTGTGTGATACATGGAATTTTTTAATCGGTTCCGCGTCTAATTCTCCTCCACGGTTCTTGTTAGCAAATTCCTCCTATACAAACAATAAAACCACTGTAAGGGTAAGCATGTGCGTAAAGAATGTGATTTTTATGTGGTTGGGGATAAACATTAAGCTCTACACTCTGTATGTAAGAGCCTAATTCCCTTTTGACAGTTGAGTTTTTGGCAGCAACAACATTGTAACCAGGGAATTGATACAAAGTGACCTATAAACACCTGAGGGATACTATCTTCAATGTTTTGGGGAGGAAACCATACACAAAATTCCCCTTCTAATCAGAGCACAAGCCAAAACATAGCATTTTTCACCATGCCAGGAGGGTTTATCAGAAAGGAACCCTCAGATTCCAAGAAATTGCGAGAAACTCCTAAGGTGGTAGACCTATTTGCCCAAGTAAATTGGATGACCTTCTGTGACAGAATTCAAGGTCATGATGATGAGATAAGAGAGGAGTTCCTAAGGTCTGTGCAGCCTAAATCAAAGACACTGGCCACTGTAAATTTCAGAGGGTTGACCCTAGAGCTCACCCCAGAACTCATTAGTCGAGTCAAAGATTTTCCATCGGGGATACGCTGGGATAAAGAGGAAAGGAAATTGGGCCAAAAAGCCAAAAAGGAATTCTTCCTACCAGTGGAACAATTTTTATAGGATAAGAATGGGGTCAGGAGGGCTAGCCTACTGCCATTTTGGAGCGAGGTCAGCCTTCAGATCATGAAATATATTACCTGTGAGGGCCGGTTCAATATTGTATACAGTTATCACTTCCAGTTGCTAACTGAACTCAGGCATAAGATGGATTTACCAACAGAGCAAAAGTTAATCATCCCCTACTTCCTCCTACAATCATTGATTGAGTGTGGCACAAAACTGAAGGAAGGGACACCAGACTAGCTAGCCCATCATGGGCTTATCAAGCTTCTAGTAGAAGATGCCCTCCATACCTATACTGTCACTCTCTCCTGGAAGATTTTTCGCAATATGTCCAAGGATGATAATATCCGAATTCTGGCCGAGGAACTCACTTCCTCCAGCAGTGAGGAGAAGGAGCACATTGCGGTAGAAGAGAAAGCCAAGGGCCAGGAAACCCAGGGTAGACCACCACAACAAGCACAAGAAGAGAAACAAGAGAAAGGCCAAGCTGCTGAGGCAAAAAATGTGGGTGGAAAAATGACACAAACACCATGGGAGAAACGATTGCAAATCAGGGAAGAGAGGATTGAAAAAATCCAAGCAAGCAAGGGCACACCCAAGGGAGCCACAACAAAAATAAAGGAGAAGGTATGCCCAGCCAAGTAAGACAAAACAGTGCAAAATGGTTCTATAGGAAGCCTTTGGCCAATTCTATAGGAAGCCCGAAAACTGTTTCTATAGTAAGCCAAAAAATAGTCAGCACAGGACTTTCTACAAGAATTTTGGAAAAAGGGCAAGAAAAGGAAGAATCTCCTTAGATTCTAGCTAGGGAGGCAGCAGCTATGCTGACTACCCTTAGCACATCTCCAAAACAAAAAGAAAAGCGGAAGAGGGAGCCTTCCATTTATTTTAAGGCAAGAAGAAGCACGAGGATAAAAAATGGCAGACCAAAAGAGCAATAGCCCAAAGGGGCAATTAGTAGACACCCCAGCCAAACAAAAGACATCCATCACATATGAGTGGGGAAGCTCGAAGACATCCACATGGAAAGAAAGGATGGAAAAGTTGGACTCAGAGGCCTCTCTACATGATGCTAAGGTTGTTCTACAGGAAACATTTGCTAGGCTGAAGGATACCAAAAAGATGGAGGAAAAAGCAACTAAATCATCACAGCAGGAAGGGAAGGCTGAAACCATTGTGGAACCAAGCCTTAGCCCAGCCTGGGCTCCTACTATAACTTCTTAGAGGATAGGAAGATCATTCCCGAAAAAATCACATGGCCACTTTTCCTTGCACTAGAGGAAGAGAGAGTGAGGACCCACACTTGGATGAAGATCGCTAAATCCAAGGGTATGGCATATATAGGTCCTCTGGAGGAACAACTAAAGGAGGCCCGAAAAGAATTGGCAAGGGTACGACATGTGGAGAGCTACGAGTAGGCCAAGCTACGGGAAGAAAATGAGCTACTTATATAGCAACTACAGTTGCAGGGACAGAAGAAGGAAGACAGGCCTAACATCTTGGGAGAACAACAGAAACATGAGGATGCCACAACAACCAAAGATACCACAGAAGAACAGTAGAGAAGGGAATGGATGCAGGCTGAAATTGAGACACTGAATCGACAGCTACAGTAAAAAGAATTGCAACCAGGCCTGGAGGTACAGTCTCTGAAACAGCAGATACAATAAAAGGAGGCCCAACTGGCCTGCATGGCCAATTGGGCAATGGAAGCTCTGTATTGTAGGTAGTTGGCCAAATCCTACGCCTTTTACCTCAGGGATCAGTGGCTGCAATTTTAGATCAACACTTTGGCACAGAGAGGTATCACTCAATTCCAAAACCTCCAACAATTCATGGCTTTATGTGACAACAGTTCGTCAGAGGACAAGGCCAAACTATCAGAGTTCTACCTACACAATTTGGCCCTTCCCAACATGACCTCGTGGGACACCAACACTGCAGTAGGGGACATGCGACTTATGGCCATGGTCTCGTGGCTAAATGATGAAGAAAAGAGAGCAACAAAGGTCAAAAATGTCATGGACCGGGAACTACAGGAACCACTATTGATTAGAGCAGAGCTAGGGGATCCCTCAGCATTAATATCTACCCACCAGCACTTGGCAAATGAATCTCAGGCCCTGTTGGATTACATGGATTGTCAAGCTCAAGCCATATCACATTTTGAGGACATGGAGCGACTGTTGGGGGACATATGTGTTCATGCTTGTACCCGTAGGTGGAACACATTGTCCCACAGCCTAAAAATCAGATAATACCACACCCCAACTAGAATGAGGGAGGCCTTGGCACGAGTGCCTCTCTACAAAAAGTCCATGCAGAATCTTCAGGCCAACTAGATAGGCCTCAAGTTAAGTCCACATTTGCTTTTGGGGCTGCTAGAAGGAGGCACAAAAGAGGAGGAGCATAGGCAGTGGGAAGAGGTGGAAAGGAAGGCCAGATTCCATGACAATGAAGAAGATATTACTTCAGAAGCCCGGGATGTGAGGGAGGCGATCAAAGCAATCAAGGATGAGGAGCTGGACTAGTTGCTCAGAGGATGAGCAACCCATTTAGCAGGGGGGTGATGATGAGCCCCGAATTGGGTAACTTATTGGGCTCATTTTGCCTAATTGTCCTTGTTCAATCCTTGTTCAATCCTCCATTTTCATAGATTATGCATTTTTTTAGTATGTTTATGTCATTTGAACGAATAAGGGTGGTCACTCTACCTAGGAGGCTAATACGTGGTTATTTCAGGTTTTTTGGACAAATGTTGGAGCAAAACCGAGCAATCATGGGCTAGGTGACAGCCAAGCTTGAGGTGAGGATTCGTATGGGGGTTTTCTCTGACATTAAATGGCCCTTCCTCAGGATCTCCACCCTCAACTCTGAGCTCACAGGCCACCAAAATGGATCCTAAAGGCAACCAAGCAGAATTGGGAAGAGGGACTGTCTACTAGCAGTTGGGACAGTCGAGTCCCTTGAATATAGGAGGCCTGCTAGGCCCCTCGTGATATATAAATAAGAGGGCCTCAGCCTTCATAGTTTACTTTTGAAACTTTTGCATTTTTTTGCACTATAGTGCTGTCACTTTCAGCTCGTTTTCTTGTAGCCATTGTGGCATAACTTTCGGTTGATAACTATTTTTTGATAATGACAAGCAGTCCTATTTTGTATCAACTCTGAGTTATTTATAGGAGCCGTAGCTCTTAGGGTTGGGCCCAACCTGAGAGCCAAGGCCTCCTTTATGTATTGTTATTTCTCCTTTATGCATCGTTGTTTCTCCTTTATGCATTTGCAAAATTATTTCTGTTACGCAGATTAAATTGTGCTGATTAACTAGGTCACTGTTGATGGTTAGAAAGGCTTTTGATGTTTAGATTAAGTTGGTAGGATATCAACAGGGAAAAATCTTCAAAAAGAAAGGCCAACGAGCACCTTTGGTTTCACCTCTCCCTCATATGATCAAGGGCTGGAATCAAAGTAACCTTGTTGTCCCAAACAAAAACACTATTTTTGCTTTTCCATGCAATCACTAGTGTACGATTTCATTTGCAGAAGTTGGTTACATGTTCAGATCTTTGAATTTTTCGTTTCATAGTTAATATACATGGTTTCCTTGCAAATAAAGCTTTGTTCATTCACTTTACTGATAGCTAGATCAGATTAGGTAAGTATAACTAGGTCTTTGATTACTTGCAAGTATTTATTGGTTCAGTTGGAAATATACATTACAAAGCACCTCTACCACTTTTTCATCCACCCAAACTTCATCAGTCCCATCTGTTCCATCCCCTAACTTGGTTTCTTGCCTCACGTTTGTCATTTTTCCCACATAACCCTACCTTTTTGTGCAACCATTGTTTAGCCTTCTTTGAACAAATTCAGCCATCTACACCTTCTCTCAACTCCATCCACCAGTCCCTGGACCACTTCAAACCCTTATCCTACCTCCATACCCACTCCTTCATCTTTCCTCACTCATCCATCCTCCAAAATCCCATTTCTGAACATCCTGTGGAAATTTCTGAACATCATGTAGAAATTCCTGAATATCTTGTAGAACCCCTGCATACTTCCTGTAGAAGCTCACAAATGAGGTTTCTTGAGAGCCAAACTCTGTGAAACTCTTTGGAAGGGTGTTAGGGACCCCTTAGGCCCTCTCTGAACCTTCCCAACCTCTTCCAAGCATTTCTCCTCACTGATCCACCTTTGCACAGTCAAGGACAGTGAAAGCCTATGCATGATAATTTTGACAACTTATTCAAAAATACAAAAAAATGTTTTCTTCAGATAAAGGTAGTCTAGAAACATGTATTTTACCTTCCTAGAAGTAATGGCATCTCTTTCAGTAGCTTGCATTCTCTTCTTTGCATCAGTAGGACTAGCTGGTAGAATTAGGGTTTACTAGGGTTTGTGCTTTCTTTCAGCTTTTTAGTTTTTTTCGCAAGAAGATTAGCTTCCTTCGAGTTAGCTTTCATCCATCAATTAAAAATCTTCTTCTAAGAGCTCATAGAAGTTAGCTTAAGCTCCTAGCGGACTTGTACCATCTAACCAAGTGACAGCTGCGGCAAGAGCTAGTACTTGTGCATACAACGTCGTAGCTTCCAAGTTTGTTACGAACTACTGAGTTGATAAAAGTAAAGAAGGGAGTCCCAGGAGTTGCAGCATTATTGCTGCAATATTGGAGCCCACCAATTGTTTCAATAATTGGTACACAAATCTGACTAAAACCTCTAATAAATTTCCTATAAAAACTTGCAAGACCATAAAAGCTTCTTACCTCAAATATGTTCCTTGGAATATGCTAGTTCCAAATCACTTGGAATTTCTCTGGATCCATTTTCAGGCCTTCTTTAGAAACTACAAATACCAAGTAAATTAATTCTTTTCTCATGAAACTACATTTCTTCAGATTTATCAGTAGTTTCTCTTTCTGCGGAGTTCTTAAAACCAACTTAAGATGCTCCAGATGTTCTTCTTTGCTTCTACTAAAAACTAGAATATCATCAAGATAAACAATACCAAACTTGTCTACATATTCCTTCAAGACTTCATTCATCAATCTCATGAATGTGCTAGGTACATTAGTGAGTCCAAAAAGCATCACTAACCACTCATACAAATCACTGTTTGTTTTAAATGTAGTCTTCCATTCATCTCCTTCTCTAATTCTTATTTGATGATATCCACTCTTCAGATATATTTTAGTAAAATACTTTGACCCACTCAAACAATCCATCAAATCATCCATGCGTGGTAAAGGAATTCTACGCTTGATAGTGATCTTGTTTATGGCTCTGGAATCAATACACGTACACCATTCACCTCCTTTCTTTGGACTGAGTACTATTGGTACAGCACATGGACTAAGACTTTCTCTGATTAGTCCCTTATCCATCAGTTCTTGGAATTGTCTTCAAACTTCTGCATTCTCTTGAGGGAGTTAGGTCTCCCTATGATAGCAAAATTCATTTCTTCACCTTTTCCAACCTCATGCAATAGCTCCTTTCTACTCATCGGCATAACATTGTTTCCAGCTGTTCCTTTTTTAGCTTCATCCTTCAATGGCAGCAGTGTATGTTTATCTCCATCCTTCTCCAGAGTATAAGTATTTCTCCTCCCATCATGAATAGATTTCCTATCAAATTGCCAAGGTCTTCCTAGAAATACATGGCATACATCCATTGGCATTACATCACACAATATCACATCTTTACAAGTATTATTCTCTATCTCTAACTTGCATTGTTCTGTCACAATAATCTGATGTCCTTTTTGCAACCATGACACTTTGTAAGGAGTAGGGTGTACTGTCTTCACTAATCATATCTTGTCCACCATTTTTGTAGAAACAAGGTTATCAGTGCTTCTACTATCAATTATCACTTTACAACATTTGCTTTTGGATTTGCATGTTGTTTTGAATAAACTCTTTCTTTGAGCTAGTTCTCCAGTCTCTTTCTCTGCCTTAAGCAATACCCTTTTCAACAACAGGGATTCTCCTACTTCATAGGATTCTTCCTTGTCTACAATTTGAGGTTTTGCTTCCTTTGCCTCAGCCACATTAACATTCCTCTGACTTGTTGCTTTATTATGAAAACAATCCCATGATCCATGTCCCCATTCTCCACATGTATAACATCGAATATCTCTTCCTCGGCCTCTTCCTCTGGGTGCAAATCTCCCTCTATTAAAGTCTCCTCTCTGTGGTGGTATACTATTTGAGCTTCCTGCTTCACTCTGATGTTGCTAAAACCTTGGTTTGGTAGTTCCTCTACCTCTTACTGAACTTTTCCCTCTATTCCTCTGATTTTGTTTCCTCAACATCTTCTCTTTTGCCTTCAAACCTGCTTGATAGGCATCTTCAATTGCCTTCAGACTCAACAATCTGACCTCATCTTATATGTCATATCTCAAGCCATTGATGTATCTGGCTACCTTCTCCCTGTCATCTTCTGCATGTACTACTCTAATATTCAGCCTATAACACTCTTTTGTATATTCTTTGATAGACATTCATTCTTGCCTTAAATTCTATAATTGTTCGAAAAGATTTAACTGATAATATTTTGGCATAAATTTTGCTTTCATTTTACTCACCATTTTATCGCATTGCTTGATCTTGGGCTTTCTTTCTCTTGTTCTAGATTTTTGTAGTTCATCCCACCAAATAGCTGCATGACCCTTCAATCTAGTAACTGCAAATTTCACCTTCCTTTTATCATCAACCTCCTCCTAGTCAAAATATTTGTTCAATGAATTGATCCAATCCATCAGCGCTTCTGCATTGAGACTCCCTTCATACACAGGAATTTCCACCTTTGGTTTTCCACCTACTTTAGCCAACATCTTGATAACTTTGGTAGTTTCGTTTTCCTCCTCTTCTTCTTCCTTAGAAGATTCTTCTGCAGCACTGGCAACTCCTTCACTAGGTGCTCTCCTCTGAGCGGTCTCCATTGTGTCCATCCTTGTATGCAGACTCCGAATCTCCTCCAGCAGAACTGCATTTGCTTCAGGTCTTCCTCAACCTATGCCAGCTCCTCTCCTTAGTGGCATGTTTACTGTAGCCAAACTCAATCTCTCTACTCTAATACCAAAATGACGCAGGAGGTTGACGAAATAAGGTGGTAGTCTAAAAAATAAATTAATGGTTAAGTTTATAACCAATCAACTACGTTTAATCAGATTTTGTACGTGACCTTTTCCCTTGAGGGTCCTGCTTTTCTCACTAAACACCATCAGACCCACTTGAACTTTACCTTTTAACAAGTGCTTCACTCTGCACCATTGATCTTCTCTCTCCAGATCTAACGGTTATAGCTTTCCCCAATTTCCAACTGGCCCATTGATTTTCCACCATCGATCTACTCTATCCAATCCAACGATCATCACGCGATCTCACATAGACACTAGCACGATCGTTATCACTTCAGAGGCACATGAGAAAAGATTTTTTCTCTCTCCTCCGTCTACTATGTGTCGAGCGCTGAGGCTAATCGTGCAAACTTGGAATATTACCACTTACCACCTTTTGAGCACATGATATACTGCTTCCCGCTCATCAAATACAACGCACATGCTTTAAATCAAAACTTTTATAAACCGCTTAAGGAAGGTTTAACACTTAATACCAATAATAACTTTTAATGCTAAATGACTGCAATTAATGATAAAACACATAAACTCCAAGATTTATAATTAAAACATTAAAACAGAGGAAATACCTGTTTAGGGTCCAGAACACTGATATGCGGACACAATTGAACTTTTGCACCAGAATTAACACACAGCTGCACACTTAATCAATTTATTTAATAAAATAGGAATTACAGGGTCTTGGCCCTCTCGGCTCAATTATAGCAGTTTTATTTGACCTGTGTCACAACCTCAAACCCTATCTATCACTCAAACTCTCACTTACTCACTCAAATCCCTATCATCTCAACTAATCCTTCTCCATTACATTCTTTTCTCTTTTATGAGTCAAATCCTATTCTAACTGCATTAACAACTCGATCTCTATTTTAATAATCTAATAATTAAATCTCTAGTCTTAAGCTCTGTTACACACCTATGCTAACAACTTATCCCTTAGTCCAAAAATAATATATTTTTCTAATTATTACAATAATGAAGTAAACATCATTTTCGAGAGATCCAACCCTCTCTATTAAAACTGACTTTTGACCACTCAGGTCAATGAAATTCAACTCATTTAGCCACAACATATGAACAAACCATCACATTGTTGGCTAAA
>APFE030960009.1:303798-316466 GCA_000404065.3 Pinus taeda
GATATAGCATATATGTTTGAGGAATAAATTGTTTGAAGCAATTACTTTTTTAGAATGTAAAATTCTGAGAAAAGATTTGTATTTAATGTTTGAGCTAAGATGAAATTTACTTTTATATATATATCAACTCTTTGTTGAGCATATAAAGGATTTGAGTCTCTTTCATTTTGATTAACAAACTAATAAAATGTTTTAACCATAAAAATTTGTTTATTTTTAATTGTTTTATACATGACTTTGAAATATTTGTAAATAAAGTCTCACTCATATTGTCAATTAAAAAGCATGTAATAGAAACTCTTTCTTTATGTGTGTATTTACACATACTCAACTTTTTTTTTTAATTAACATTGTTGTAAAATACTACATGTCAACTCTATATTAAATAGTGAAAGCGGGAATTGAAATATTTATTTATGGTCAATATTAAGATTTCTTTTTTGCTCTCTCTAGATATATGTATATATATATGTATGAAGTTGATACTAAAATATTAGCTAACAAGAATGTTCAAATATTTTATTCAAAGTACACATTGAATAATGGAGGAATTACACAACTCACGTATATTGCTAAAAAAATACCTTCAATTTATTTATCTCTCTACATATAAAGTTAACATAAAATTATGTTTCTTTGATATGGAAATTGAAACAATTTTACAAAAATAAAAATTTAAGAAATATTTTACATTCAGCTTTTTATCTCTCTATATAATTTAACATTGAATTTTCCTTGTTATTATTATTTTTATTTTAAATATTAATGTCAACTCTATGTTGAGCATGAAATGAATTTCACATCTCCTTCATAGTGGGTTGTAATATCAAATATTACTTTAGATGTCTTCTTCATGTTGAATAGTGAAGGAATTACATATCTCCCTAATATTAAAAAGTAGAAAGTAGTTTTAGATGAAATTACATTTTTTTACCATTATTACTTTATATCTCTATATATAAAGTTGATGTAATCATGTTTTTTTTTTTTTAAGTTTAAGATTGTATTACCTCAAAAAATAATGAAGCAACATACATCCAACATACTTCATGGCCAGACATGTCATTGGGTAGGTGATCTCAATCTTCCTCGTGGGAAACTAGATATATTGATCGCCCACCAATATAGTAATTAGTCCAAAATTTAAAAATTTTAAGCGGTTCTAGCATCATTAAAGTGACTATAGTGGTACTGTAAAACAAAAAACTTAAAATAAACATCCAGTCTCAAGAATCTAAGGAGGTAATAGGAGTCGGATCTCTCACAATAGAACTTGAAGGAGCATGTGGAGTAGGTTCACACAGAAAATGAAGCTCATTGTGTGCCAACCTCGTATTATTCCTCTTTAAATAGACTTGTTGGTTACACTGGACTCTTTTGACATCTTCCAAGCTATCAAAGACATTATAAGTATATGCTACTTGTTTGTCAACACCCTCCCTGACATGGTCTTTTTCTGCCAATACAGGGCTAGGGTTGAGAAGTAATATTTCCTTCTTCCCAGTGTAGCCCCGAGTCAAGAATCCATGGAGACACATCATCTATGATTTCAAGATTTGATAGGGCCTTTCTATCATGAAAAACAAGAGACTATATCTAGCGAATTTCACTCCAAGTTTCAGGGGGGAACAACAACATAGTAGGTGTCCACAAAATTTTAGATCATTGTAGGTGTTTGATTGATGAAACTCAATTTTAGATCATTTTATAATGTCATTTTTCAAGCCAGGAGGTAACTCCTCAAATGTCATTGTATTATTCATTTAGGTTTTTAATTATTATATACAAGAGGGAGTGACTGTTCAGTTCATCTCCCGATGACTCTCTGTTTTCTCTATTATTTATTTACACTAATTATAGTTGTTCACCCAATCCCTATGATTAGGTGTCAAAATTCCCCCCCTTAATCTGAAGGGATGTTGGTGAGTCCAAGCATCGTTCTGAATCTTTCAAGCTTTTCTCTTCCAAGCACTTCGGTGAAGATATCTACAATCTGCTCATTAGTGGAGCAATGGCGAAGATGGATTGTTTTGGCCTCAACATGATGTCGAATCAGATGCTATTTTGTATTGATGTGAGGTATTTTCAATCATGAGTGGAGTCAATTGTACTTGTTTTACCTACAAGTCTTACATAATTTTCTTGAGCCACACAATTTCTTTTGTTGCCTCAGCTACTACCACATATTCTGCCTCTGTTGTGGAATCTACTAGAACTGATTATTTTCGTGATCTCTAAGAGACAGCTCCTGATCCAAGACTCATAGCATAACTTGAAGTAGATACCCCAGTTTCTTTGTCTCCATCGAAGTCTGAATCAGAATATCCAATCAAGCTGAAGTCTCCCACTTGTGTATACTTGAGTCCAAAGTCTTGAGTTCCCTTCAAGTACTTTATAACTCTTTTTGCAGTAGACCAATGTCCCTCACAAGGCTTTTGCATAAACCTGGAGAGGATTCCAACATCAAACGAAATGTCTAGTCTGGTAATAGTTAGGTAGTTGAGACTTCCTACAAGCTGTCTATACTTTGTTGCATCCTCAAATTCTTTTCCTTCAATGGATGTGAGCATTAAGTTTTGTTCCATTGGAGTAGTTAGAGGATTTCATTCAGTCATGCCAACCTTGTTCCATAGATCTCCAATGTAATTCTTTTGAGAAAGGAAATTGGACTTCAAATTTTGAGTTACTTCAATACCAATATAGTAATGAACATAGCCCAAATCAGTCATTTCAAAACCTTTCCTCAATTCCTTCTCTATGGATGCGATGTAGCTCTCATTTTTCCTTGTCATCTAAAGATCATCACATATACCACAAGATATACAACTATTTTTCCAACCTTCTTGACAAACAAAGTTGCATCATCAAGATCATAATGTTTGAAATTAAGTTTCAGAAGATGCTCAGTTACTTTTTCATACCAGGCTTGCGGTGCTTGTTTGAGGCCATACAAGGATTTCACAAGTTTGTGTACTTTATGTTCATGTTCTTTCATAGAAAATCCTTCAGGCTAGGACATAAAAACATTCTGTTTTATATCTCCATTCAAGAAAGCAGTTTTTACATCCATTAGCTGGACTTTCCAACCGTTCTGAGTTGTTAGGGCAAAGAGTGTCCGGATGGTAGCCATTTTGCTGTGGGGGAAAAATTCTCCTCATAATCAACCCATTCCTTTTGTGCAAAACCTTTTGCCACAAGCCTAGCTTTGTGCTTTTCAAGTGAGCCATCAGCTTTATACTTGTTCTTGTAGACCCACTTGCAGCCAATTGGTTTGGTGGAGGATCAACCAGCTTCCAAGTGTCATTCTTTATCAAGGCATCATACTCCTTTTGCATTGCTTCTTTCCATTCATCATGGGAAGCGGCTTCTTTGAAGCAAGTTGGTTCAAAATCTGTAGACAAATTCAATTCACAATCATAAGAAACATCCATATCAACAGGTGAATCAGAGTTATCTACATCACCTCCATTTTGCTAGGTTGAATTTTTAGTTCCTATCTTTCCAACCTCATCAAGATGAACACTTTCAAGTGTCTTTGTTAGCCACTTTGGGGTACCTTTATAAGATGGTCCAGGCTGCTCTGTTGATTCAGTTGGGACTGAATCAAGATTAAGTCTCCCAATTCTATCAATCACATCACTCAAAGTATCATCCGTTGTTGGAGATTCATTCGAGGGAGAGAGTGCTTCAGAAGAAGATTCCATAGGTTGATCTAGTATAGGAATCCCCCCTTCAAGATGTGGAATTTGATTATCAAATTCTTGAAATGATTTTGTATTTGTGAATCTATCCAAGCGATCAAGTTGTCGCTCAACAACATTGTCAATTTTGGATGATTCAAGAAAGATTACATCTCTAGACACAACAAACTTTTTATTGACTTCATCATAGAGATGATATTCTTTGGAGGTGTTTGAATACCCCAAGAATATACACTTATGACTTCTTGCACCAAGTTTGTTTCTATGTACCTTTCGTATCAATGCATAACATGTGGAACCAAAGACACTGAGATGCTTTACCGAAGGAATGTGCCCATACCACATTTCATAAGGAGTCTTGTTTCTAATAGCATTAGATGGACGTATATTCTTTACATATACATCACATAGAACTGCATCAGCCCAAAACATCAATTTTACATTTTTGAAAAAAAACATGGAGTGCACCATATTTAAGATTCTCCTATTCATTCTTTCAGCTACTCTGTTATGTTGGGGATTATAAGGCACAATTGTTTGATGTTTGAGCACATGTTGGCGAATATTGTTTTCAAATTCATTTGAAGTGTATTATTTTCCATTATTAGTGTGAATAGAGCCAATATGAGATTGTGCGTCATTTTCAATCCACGTATGAAAGTTCTTGAATGTTTGAAAAGCAATAGATTTGTTCTTCAATAAATAAACCCAACACATTCTGGTGTAGTCATCAATAAATGTCATCATATATTTATTTCCATTTGTAGAAGGAACAAGCATTGGACCATATAAATCTGAATGAATGAGTTCAATTTTTCTATGTGCTCTGGAATGTCAATCATGAAAACATTGTTTTCTATGCTTTCCTAGAATGCAAGCATCACATTGCTTAAGTTTCCTAGGAATTGTAGGAAAATCAGTAACACCATTTTTCTTCAACAAGCGGAGGCTGTCATAGTTCAAGCGTCCAAATCTATCATGCTATAATAAACTTGATGGAAATGTACCTTCTTCATAATGAGAATCGTATGAGAAATTTTGTGCATGAGCAGAGGTACCCTGCAACTTGAGAAACCATTCTTCTTCTATCTCCGTCATGAAAACTGAGTGGTCTAATGCTTTTCTCACCTCAAGCTTTCCATCAAACATATGAATGGAGTTTCCTTGTTGGTGGATGTGGAACAAGGACAACAAGTTTCTCCTCAGCTATGGGAGATATAAAACATGATGCAAAAGAAAGTCTGGAAGACCAGGAAATTTAAGCCTGATTGTACCAAGCCCTGATGGCTTGAGTTTTGATTTGTCTACAAAGTATATTTCTCCCTCAACATTGTCAGTAAATTCTTCAAAAAAGTGTCTTCTAAAATTCATGTGACAAGTTTCTCCTTAATCAAGCAACCAATCATTTTTCCAAGAAGCAAGTGAAGTATTAAATAAGTCTTCATTTACTCCAAAATTACAGTATGCTACAACATAGTGAACAGATTCAGGTGCTTTACCTTTCTCTCTATCATTAGTTTTACCTTTGGGTTGGTTTCTTTCCTGCTCAATTCTGTCCTAAGGCAACTTGCATGTGGATGCATCATGTGATCCATCTCTTTTACAGTGTATGCAGTGCAAATCTAACTTTTCTCCTTGAGAGTGTCTGCCCCCCCCACCTCTGAAATTTCTTCCTCTTCCTCTTCGACGACCTCTTCCTCTGGAAGAATCTTGAGTAAGATTCTTCTCTCTATGTGCAACGCACACAACCTCTTTAGAAGACTAAGGAGTTGTCTTCTTCCCAAAAGCTTTCTCTCTTTCACCAAATTTTTTCACAAGCGAGTCAAAGGTAATATCTTTGAGGTTTCCATTTGCTTGCAATGACTCAAGATAATTTGAGTAAGTGGGATAAAGTTCCTTGAGAAAAGATATCAGAGGAATGTCTAGTTCAACGTTAGTAACTTTGATATCATGCATAATAGATTTTACTTTTGATGCAAGAGAAAGAGGGTCATCATTTTGTAATTCAAGGGTGAAAAATTTAATCATGAGTTGAACAACTTCAAGTGTAGATTTTGAGTCATAGCCTTCCTTCAGTTTTTGTAAGGCTTTGAAAGAATTTGAAAATGGCGAAATATGGCTACTCACCTCTTCATTTACTGATGATGCAATCAATGCATAAGCCTTGCTATTCTTATTTTCCCAAATGGCGAATTCCTTGTGAGGTAGGTTGTTCTAACTCTTTGTCTTCGTTTCCAACACCCATTCCTTTCCATAACTCATTAAAAATGAGAGTGTGTTTGATTTTCCTCGACCATTATGGATAGTTCTCCTTTCCAATGAGAACCACTCCCACGATAGATATCAATGAATGCATTTTTTTTGTTTAAATGTACCCTGCTACCATATATAAAAAATGCACTTCTGGTGGTTAAGAATTGCATTCTGATATGTTAAAAAACAGAGATATTATTTTAGGGAGGTGGATAGTGTGGAAGCCAAACAACGTTGTATATATACCAACGTTATATATATGTGGAACAACATATATATGGAATAGCGTATATGTGGGACATGAACTACTCCCTCATGTACGTAAATGCTAGCTCCTAAATGCTGGCAGCTCAGCATATTTTATATATAGAACATCATATAATATGATGGAGACAACACTTATATATACCCAAAACAACACTTATATATATCTATATATATATATATATATATATATATTATATATATATATATTATATATTAAACACATATGAAATGTTTGGCAGCTCAATGTATTTCTTATGTGGAACAACGTACCCTTTTAATTTGAGCATTCTATCTTACCCTAGCTGCACCACTCACACTCTCACCCTCATGAATGTTCATGAGATTATCAGGCTGAGATGTGGGAACTTCCATCACGACAAGTTTCTAATCCAATGGCTTCAGATCAAAAATATGTATCTAGTCTATCGATGGAACTTGCCTCCCCATTCTCGCTTCTTCACACAGTAATTCTAGATACGTATGTAACTGTGTGAGTAGTGTAATATGTGAGCAATGATATGGGAGCCAAACAACGTGGTATTTGTGACAACATATATAACTGTGTGAGCAGTGTAATGGAGGAGCATTTATACCATAATATGGAGGATGGTTGGGACAACAAGTTGAAATATCAGGCCAACGTATATATGAAAATAGCGTTATGGAGGAGGGAATATTTAGGGAAGGTGGAGGGCCAATTGCCAACGTATAGCCATAAATATATAACATCCAATTAATTTTCAACGTAGAGAAGTAAGAGGACAAATAGAATAATAGCATATATGATAGACTAGGAGTTACAAGGTAGAGAGGGAAGCCAAAAATGGGGCTGGCTCTGATACCATGTCAGGCCAAGAGGTAACTCCTCAAATGTAATTGTATTATTCATTTAGGTTGTTTATTATTATATACAAGAGGGAGTGATTGTTCAGTTCATCTCCTGATGACTCTCCATTTCCTCTATTATTTATATATACTAATTACAGTTGTTCACTGAATCCCTATGATTAGGTGTCAACATCATTAAACTTAATTAGTTAGATTGAGGTTTGCCTCTCTCACGTTTAGATCATTTTACAATATTAAAAAGAACTTTATTAATTTGGTTACCATTTTATGGTGATTTCATGAGGCTTGTTGAAATGTTTAAAACCAAATTAATAATGGTTAGTTAACTAAGAGTTACTGACTGTCAAAAGAGTAATAGGGTGGTCCCATCTAACTTGACTATGACCATTGCCAAATAATTGGTCTCAACTAGTAGATAAAGGATCAACTCACGGAGCCTTCACTCAATGAACCTTTGACATAGCATGTGCATTTGTGGCATACTAAACAATACCCTTAATTTGACTATGTATTGGAAAATATCTCTAAAAATCACTTTATTTAACCCCTACCAATAAGAACCCAACGCACCTTCCCAATTTAAAAAACCTCTATTTTCACTAGATATTGTAGGTATCCATTTTTCATTAACATTTTTTTTACCCTTTATTTTTTTCATTAAATTTCAGCTCCATTTTTTATACATAACATATGAAAACCCTTTACCCCCTGTTAAATGCTCAATATATTATGTTATTTTTTCCTTAATATATATCCCCCAATATGAACCCATGTGGTATGGTATTGCACCCCTAGTGAAGCCCTTGTGGATCAACTGAGTGTTTTGAACTTAGTTGACTAGGACACATTGGATTAAGAAAAGTGGTTATGACTAACCAACTAGGATCATCTTGGGTGATAAATCTAACCAAATAAACATTTCTTATGGAAGATTAGTGATGCACTCAAGTAACCTACAGGGAAAATAAATACCCATGTATTAAGCATTGCATTGAGTGAAATGTGTGTTAAATTATATGAACATGTGATAATGACAAATACTTATTATGTAATAACGTTGTAACAATGTTTATTTACACCGCCGCAATATCTTTAGGACTCTTGTTTTTCATTTTGAAATGGACCTATGATTTTTAATATGGTATCAAAGACCAATATTTCAAGCTCTTAGCTTGGTTCTAATTGATGGAAGGCATGTTGAACATGGTCTCATCATAGGAAAACTATGGATGTTATTTTCTCTCCTAAAAGTCAAATATTGTGAAAGGATTGACTTGTAGTTTGGGCTTGTATGTTTTTGCATAAAAGGTGTTATAGGATTAATATGGTTTTAAAAGAGGATTTAATGTTTCTCAATACATGTGGCTATATGATATGAAGTTTTTATTTAAAAGAAATTCATTATGGTAGTTCACCAAATTTTTCTCCCTGAGCCTTGAAATGAATGTGAAATATCCATGGTTAATTTTGTAATATAGCTAATTGTATGCATTAGTTATTAGCAGTTCTATACACCAAACAATCTTATATGTTGATACGCATCAGATATAAAGAGAAAATCGGATAACATAAGTGTGAAGATCCAACAAAAGAACCCTCATATTATATAGAATCACAACCACCAATTAACTCTCATAATGTTGTATGCATGCATATTTATGTTGTATTTAGACAATTACAATAATTACATTATATAACTGACTCTGCCAGTAGACTCGACAGGGATTTGATCTACTTGTATTGTATACCAAGACTTAGTTGGGTATATCTAATCGGTGGGACTAGTGGACTAAGTCAACTAGCCCTTCCAATATCTCCCCAACTCTCAATGTCTTATTCATCCCAAGAATGGGAGATTTGGACTTGTTATATTTACAAAATTATAGAAAAAGATTCTACAATGGGAATAATGAGAGTATAGAGAAAATTGAGAAGTTGGATCAATCATTTACTGTATTCATTTCATGGTCACTAAATCTAGGATGAATTGTATTTAAAGATGAAATGGTATTGCTTGGTCAATTGATTCAGTATGTTGCTCTTGTTTACCTTTCTGCAATGGCTCCTTTACGCTCAATGTTCTATTGCCTTGTCTTTTTCTTTATCTAGTTTACCAATGTGATCCTTCAACTTGAATTTCTAGAGCGGTTGAATGTGCTAGTTGTATGGAGGGACCACATTTCGACATAGTCAGAGTGAAAAATTGATACTTTGGTTTTGGAGGAGGCAGTTGAGGAAAGGGACTATTGAAAATGCAACAAGAAAATCTAGTTTCTATTTTTCCTTGGTCAAACTATATTAAAATTAAAATTTCTATTTCAACAGAATACTTGGAGGTAGTTAACTGAGGTGACATGGCTCTTATAACTCAGTTAACTTAGTAAATTCGAGTTGGAGAAGCTTGAGTTCAGTTTTACATGATTGATTGCTAATTTGTAGGAATCTATTTCAGCTAATTTGAGCTATTATCAGTTTAACTAGTTATAACTATCAGAAGAACTAGTGGAGGTCAAGTTATGGAAGTCGAACTTCAACCACACTCATTGATAAACCAATTAATTGATCAATCAACCCAAAATAATTGTTGCCATTAGGTCCCTATAATACTAGTGATTACCCCATTACTATTGTAGTTGTATCCCTTATTAATATTGTTGTGCCCCTATTGTCCCCATATTTTTATTATTGTGCCCTATAGAATCCCTCTATTATTATTTTTGTGGCTTTATATTATTATTGTTAGTCGATTGGGTTATCTTGTGACTCCTTAGACTCCTATATATAGAAAGGAGGTTTTTTCATTTGAATCATCCAGGAATTGTTCATTTGTGTAATGTAAAGGAGGTTTCCCCCTCGAAGAGGTTGAATTCTAAGGCGTTGATCTCTCTTTTCTATCTTTTTGTGAGTTGGTTTCATAACATTTGGTATCAGAGCTTTAGATTCTAGGATTTCGTTGTTCCAAATAGGTCATCGTGGCATTTTCACTATAACTTTTTTCTATGATGTTTCAGAAGTGAAAAAAAAAAACCATTTGAGACAAAATCTCACTGAACCTAGGGTCTGAATTTTAGAGCTTTTTGTGCTATATTTGTGGAGATATGATCTGAGGAAGTTGGTCCTTTTGCAGGCTCCTGAATTACATTCCAAATAGGTGACCTGGGGAAAATCATCATAAATTTCTCTCTGAGCATAAATTGAAATTTTGTAAGAAGGTACAGAGAGAGGAAAGGCTGTAGTTTCTTGTATATATTTTTCAGTGCCCAAGGTTGAAATAGTGACACATGGCACTCATACAAGTTCACTCTTCTAGAAAAGTCTATAATCAGGTCATCTTGGGAGATTGTGCATAACTCTTTCTTGGAGAATCCAATTTGGATCAGACAGGTGGCATTGGAAAGAGGACGCAAAGGGCTACTAAAAATCACAATTTCAGAACTGGATGATCCGAAATTACAGAGGTACATTAGATTCAATATCGAGCTCCTACAAAGTGAAAAAAGGTGTGTAGTTTTTTTAAAATTTTTGCATAAGCTTGGTTTGAAAAATTAGTTTGAAGGAATTCAAAAGGCATAGTAAATCATTATTATCGGTAATTTGATGCCCGAGGAAAGAAAATGGAAACACCTAGTAGGCGACCTGAAAGCTCTAGCATGACTCATGAAGAAGAGGAAGAAATGCAACATGATATATCAAAATTACGAGACCAAGTGCAAAAAGTGTCACTTGCACAAAAAGGAACAAAATCTAAGATGGATTGTTTAAAGAAAGGTGTAGAAGCTAAGATGAATGACGTGGAAGCTAAGATGGATGATTTGAAGATAGATTTGAAAAAAGACATGGAAGAATTGAAGATAAATATGAATAAGTTTCTACAAGAAAGGGTCACTAAGGGTGAAAGGATAGTAAAGGAAACTCATGATGAGAACAAAAGAGATGTTAATCATGATTCCATAGACTCTAATGTGGGATCGAAGACCCATCATATTCAAAAAATCGATATGAGGAAGTTTGATGGCAAGGATCACGCAACATGGATATTACAGATGGAGCAATTTTTCGATCTCAATAATGTGCAAAACACACAAAAGGTACGTATGGCAACTTTATATTTGGAACCAAATCAGTTTTTATGGTATCAATGGCTTTTCTCTCGTAAAACATTTATCACTTGGGCAATTTTTACGGAAGAATTGATGGCACATTATGAGGATACAAAAAGCAACACTTTTTTTAGCCAATTGATAAGTCTCAAACAAAAGGGTTCAATAACGAAGCACATTGAGGAGTTCCAAAAATTGAACATAAGGTAAAAAAAATTCCAGAGGAGCATAGGATTGATGTGTTCATAGGGACTTTAAAGGATAATATCCAACATGATGTTCGCCTTTGGGAACCTGATTCATTAGAGAAGGCATTCAGGTTAGCAAGAAAAATGGAAAGCAAAATTATGGCAACTAGGAAGCATACCACTCACATCTATAAAGACAGAAGTGTTGTTGCCGCTAGTCTTCCACAACCTATAAGGTTGACACCACAACAATTGGAATAAAAAAGAGCAAAAGGGCTTTGTTACAGTTGTGATAGCAAATACACTAAAGGTCATAAGTGTGCTGAGAAGAAATTATTCTACATAGATTGTGAAGAGGAAGAAGAAAAGGAGCAAGAAAATTCAAAAGAAGAGGATATACTCCAGGAACAAAGCCTAGATGAATAACAAATGAATCCGACGATATCTTGTAATGCATTGGTGGGAATTACCACTCCTCAAACCATCAAGATAGAAGGAAAAATCAAGAAGAAAAAGGTAATAGTGTTGATTGATTCAGGAAGTACCCACAATTTTATTCATTGTAAGGTAGCAAAAGAATTGAATTGCTTCCTATATCCAGCACCAGAGTGTCAAGTGATGATTACAAATGGAGGAACAATAATTGCTCTGGAAAAGCCATAATATCAAGCTATCCATGGAGAATATGTATTGACTAGCCCAATGCTCTCCATTCCAATGGGAGGTGCTGATGTTGTACTAGGAGTCCAATGGCTACAATCCCTGGGTACAATAGCTTTTAATTTTCAAGAACTTTTCATGAAATTTTATATGGAAGGAAAGGAAGTTGAATTAAGAGGTATGCAGGGAAACCAAGAAAGGTAATAAGCTCTAATGGTATGACAAAGCTTCTAAAAAAGGAGCAAAGAGGTGTAATTGCACAATTATGCTCGCTAGATGTTTCCACATCGGAATCATCTATTTCTCCAGATCTCTAAAAAGTCCTAGACAATCATTCCAAGGTATTTGAGACTCCCAAAGGTCTCCCACCCATGCGTGATCATGATCATGCTATTCATCTGATTCCAGGAAGTGTTCCTCCAAACATCAGGTCGTACAGATATCCCTATGTCCAGAAGAGTGAAATTGAACATATGGTTGCAGAAATGCTAGAGGCTAGTATAATTCAGCCAAGTCAAATTTCTTTCTTTGCTCCAGTAGTATTAGTGCACAAGAAGGATGGATCATGGCGCATGTGTCCGGATTATAGGGAGCTCAACAAGCTCACTATTAAAGATAAGTTTCCCATTCCTGTCATTGATGAATTACTG
>APFE030960009.1:318004-334742 GCA_000404065.3 Pinus taeda
TATTTTTGTGGCTTTATATTATTATTGTTAGGTTGGCTAGGTTATATTGTGACTCCTTAGACTCTTATATATAGAAAGGAGGTTTTTTCATTTCAATCATTCAAGAATTGTTCATTTGTGTAATGTAAAGGAGGTTGTCGCCTCGAAGAGGCTGAATTCTAAGGCATTGATCTCTCTTTTCTATCTTTTTGTGAGTTGGTTTCATAACAGTTGCATGCAGAAGAATTCAAGTTACCCAGCTGAGATGGAGATTCCAAGGAAGTGTACTATTACTTGTAGCATATTCCCATGTGTACAGGTGGTGCATGCATCCAAAGATTGACCTAAGGCTATTCCATAATTCCTTGGTGTGAAATTCCTAAAACAAATAGGAGCAATTTCCCAAGGGAACAACACAAGAAAATAGGAGCTTGGGAAGGCTTGAAATTGGCTAAGTGTTGGCTAGGTTCAATTAGTCAGGTAGAGGGATAAACTATACACTTGCAGGGTGTGCTCAAGCTTGAGAAAGCATTGTATTTCTTATCTATTCTCTAATTAATGAAATATAGATAGTAAGGGGTTTTGATCAGTTGTTTTCCCCTAGATAGATATTTATGCATGTGTGATGTTTCATTTTTCATGTCTATGATTCTTGTTTTAGATGATGAATTAACTTCCACATATCAGTAGAATAGCCTCAAGTCTTTTGATTTAGTAAATCTCATGAGAAATGTTGAATATACACATTAATTTCTACATGGTATTAGAACTGGCATTTCCGTAGAAAAAATATTTCAAAGTTGTCATTACTAATGATTCGAATTTGAAGATCAATGTTACAGGTTTTCTTCAGGACTGAGAAGATGACTTTCAATGGACTAAGGCTCGAGGATTCCCTTGAGGGAAGCTTGAATTATGTTGCATGGAAGGACCACATGGAGGCAATACTAGAGGATAATGGGTTGAAGGAATTCATTGATAATGATATTCTGAAACCAGCAACATTTGATGCAAATGATCTAGCAGGGAAGAAGCGTGTAGCTAAGGTGAGGATGATCACATTGGAGGGAGTACGAAACCATATTGTATCTAATCTCCAAGGGAATGATAATTTTTATGAAATGTGTCAAGAACTAACAAATTTGTTCCAGAATAGTAGTGACCACAGGAAATTGGCACTCAAGAACAAGATTTGAAATATCAAGGTGCAAAGGAACAAGACCATTCCATAGTACCTGAGCAAGTTCACATAGTATCATGATTAACTTGATCAAGTTCCTGTTACTATAGTAGATGCTAATTTCGTGAGCCTAGACCTTCTAAGCCTTTCCAAGAGCTGGCACAGGTACCAAGATTCGATGAATGGGAGGGATAAACTACCAAACTAGGAATGCCTGTGGTCTAATTTGGTACAAGAGGAGATAAGACCGAATACTAGAGATGGGACTTCATCCAAGGGCAAGGATGAGGATAATTTTGACTTGGATGGAAAGGAAAATAAAGGGAAGGGGAAGAAATCCAAATCTAAAGAAAATTTGAGTCAAGAGGGCAAGAAGAAAGACTTCTCCAGAATAAAGTGCTTTCATTGTCATGAATTCGAGCACTATGTAATGAAGTGTCCACACAAGAAGGAAAGTAAGAAGACAGTAGGAGGGGAAATGGGTGAAGCCTTGGCTTCATATTTTGAGCTTCAATTTAATATAATTGTATGCTTGGCCAACACAGTGATGGGAAGTATGTGGTATCTCGACAATGGTGCCTCATTCCATATGACAAGGAACAAATATTTTTTCAATGATTTGGAGGAGAAGGATCTCTAGATACACATCGAGATTGGAGATGATTGAAAGTACAACATGACCAGGATTGATACCATCACCTTTCAGAGGGATTCAAACTCCCCTCTCAAACTCAAGGATGTGATGTTTTTTCTGGGTCTAAAGAAGAATCTTGTCTCCATTGTAGTTTTGGAAGACTGTGGTTATAATGTGATATTCAGCAAAGGAAAGGCATTCCTAAGACACATAGCCACGAGATAGATATAGTATATTAGGGTTCGCATGAAGAACCTCTACAAGATAGATGTGGAGGATTGTGTTGCATTGAGCACAAAAGAAAATAAGGTGTAGAATCGTGATGTCGTTGAACTTTGGCATAGAATACTTGGCCATTTGCATCATGGCACTTTGAAGATAATGCAACATATTACCATAGGCCTCCCAAAGGAGCACTAGATAAGTAAGACACCTAAAATGGTGTACCTTGGGGAAGTACACAAAATCCACTTTCCATGATCAGGACGGAAGAGCACATGCAGTCCTTGAAAGGACCCACTTTGATGTTTGTGGACCTTTCTCGATAGCCTCTATTTACATATAGTCTTTTGTTATCTTTATTGATGAATATTTGTGGAAGTGTTGGACCTTTTTCATGTGGAAGAAGGATGAGACTTTCTCCAAGTTCTTAGATTTCAAAGCATTAGTGGAGAAATAAACAGGCAATAAAGTGATGGCTATCAGGAGCAATAATGGAGGATAGTACATGTCAAATGAGTTTAAATATTTCTATGCAAAAGGAGGCCTTTGATGAGCATTGAGAACACCCAACAACCCATAGTAGAATGGGGTGGCTAAGAGGAAGAACAAAAGCCTTATGGGAGCAACATGGCCGATGTTGCATGACCAAATCCCACCTCTATACTTATGGGCTAATTTATGCAACACAATGGTCTATTTGCAAAACAAGAGTCCTCGTCAAATTATTGGTGTTGTAGCTTAGTTTTTGTTTCCTCGTAAGAAAAGACAAAATTTTGGTCAAAGCATGTGATATTATAGGACAAAATTTTTATAATTTTGTTTTTAAAATTTTGACAAAGTTTTTGAGCGTTATTGAGCTCTTGATTTGTACAAAACCACTTATATTTTTGCCAAAATGTCTCTTTAATTACAATATTGGGATTTCTTTAATAAATAAATAAAAAAGTAGGTCCAGACAAAATCTCCAATTCAAGCACTAATTAGGGGTGCCCTTAAGAGCCTATATATCATACATGATATTGAATAATTGTTGGGATGTGATTGCATATAACATCAATTCTACATATAATGTAACAAATGTAGGATAATGCAAGATTTTTTGATGCACCCATATAGTTAAGAGTGGTCTCAATTATTTGTTTCAAGAGATAATAGCGACAAGAGAGCAACTCAAATACGAAAATGGATTGATTCCAAAGTTGTTTAAAGAGACTTATTGTTCAACATACTTACAAAATACATAGAGGCATTTAATTCAATTGTGGATGGTAAAAGTGAAGACATGGAAACAACAGATTTGTATGGAGGAGCAAGGATTCATTATATATTTCAGTCTATTTTTGTTAAGTGCTTAGAGGAATTTTATCCTTGTGATGAAATCACAGATGAAGATATCCTAACAGCTATTCAAAATGATACTGGCCAAAAAATTCTTTGTTCGTTCCTGAGGTTCCTTTTGAAGTTCTAGTAAGAAGATAGATTATTTGTTTATTAGATCCAAGCATTCAATGTGCTTATTTTATTTATGATGAGTTGGTAAAGATATCTCATCAATGTGAAACAATTGAGCTACAACGGTTTCCTATTTTATGTAAACGTCTTGAAGAAGTTGTAGGGATATTTTTATAGTAAGGTCTGACTCCTGTAGAATATCATTGAAAATCTTATTTGCATGGAGATGGACTATATCAATACTTCGCATACATCATTTATTGGTGGCGAAAAAGTAGTGGAAGTTGAATTTGTTAGGTCCCTATAATACTAGTGTAGCCCCTTTATTGTTATTGTTAGTGTAGCCCCCTTATTTTTATTTCTCTTCCCATGTAGTCCCCATTTTTTTATTGTTGTGCGTCATTGAATCCCACTATGGTTATTGTTGTTCCCTTACATTATTATTGTTATGTAGGCTCTGACTAGATTGTGACCCCTTAGACTCCTATATATACAAAGGAGGTATTTTCATTTGTATCATCCAAGAATAGTTCATTTATGTAATGTAAAGGAGGTTTCCCCCTCAAAGAGGATAATTTTAAGTCATTTATCTATCTTTTATGTGAGTTGGTCGCATAACATTTGGTTTCAGAGCTTTGGACTCTAGGGTTTCACTTCGTCAAACAGACCATCTTGGCTTGTTCACTATAAATTTGTTTCTACAAGGCTTCAGATGTTGAAATTTTTACCACATGGAGCCAAAATGGTGATGAGATTTTTGTAAACATTTTAGGTCTTGGTTCGCTATACGTTTGGAGATATGATCTAAGGAAGTTAGGGTTTTTGTAGGCTCCATAATTCAATCTCAAACAGGTGACCTAGGGAAAATCATCATAACTTTCTCTCTGAGCATCAAATTTGAATTTCATAAGAAGTGACTAAAAGCACATGGATACTAGTTTCATTTGTATCATTTTTAGGATTGAATGTCCAAATAGTGACACGTGTCTCTCTGTATAAGTTCACTCTACCGAACTAGTCTATAATCCGGTCATTGTGGGAGATCGAGAATAACTCTTTCTTGAAGAATCCAATATTGGTCTAACTTGTGGGGTTGGAAAGAATATTTAGAGTGCTACCACAAGATGAAATTTCTGACCTTGAAGATCTGAAATTACAAAGATACAATAGTTTCAATATCGATCTCCTAAAAAGCAAATTTTTTTTTTTTTTTTTTTGCATAACTTTTGTTTCAAAAATAAGTTTGAAGTGATTCAAAGGGAATATTGAAGCATAGATATTAGTATTTGGTTCTAAAATTCCTCCCAAAAAAAATAATTCAACACCCATTAAGCCCTCATAAATCTCTAATATGATGCATGAAGAGGAAGAATTGCAGCATGATATATCAAAATTATGGGACCAAGTGCAACAAATTTTTCTCTCACAAAGAGAAACAAAAGATGAACTAAAAGGGGACATTGATGACTTAAAAGGGGACATGGATGGTATAAAATAAAACATGTAGGTTTTTAAAGTAGACATGTATGCGATGAGTTTCAAGTTGGAAGGGTTGACAAAGTTGTTGCAAGAAAGGCTTCCCGACGATGACAAGCTAATCCATGAAAATCATGATGAGGATAAAAGGAATATGAATTACGATTTTAGGGACTCCAATGTGGGGTTTAAGAACTACCACATTTCAAAGATAGATATGAGGAATTTTTATAGCAAGGATCCGGTAACATGGATACTACAGATGGATCAATATTTTGATCTACAGGATGTACAACCCTCACAAAAGGTATGTATTGCATTTTTATATTTAGAACCCAATTAGTTTATATGGTATAGATGGATTTTCTCTCATAAACCACTTTTCACCTGGCCAATTTCTACAGAGGAAATGATAGCACATTATGAAGATGTAAAGAGAAACACATTCTTTAGACAATTGATAAATATCAAACAAAATGGTTTAATGGTGGAGCACATTGAAGACTTCCAAAAACTGAATATTAGGGTAACTGGTATTCCATAGGAGCATAGGATTGATTTCTTCATACGGACTTTCAAAGATAAAATCCAACATTGGGTTCGCCTTTGGGAACTTGATTCATTGGAGAAGGCATTCAGGGTGGCAAGAAAATTTGAAAGAAAAATTATCGCAACAAGGAAGTCTACCACTCACAACTATAAAGATGGAAGTGTTGTTGCTCCTAGTCTTCAACAACCTACAAGGTTGACACCACAAAAATTGGAGGAAAATAAAGCAAAAATGTTGTGTTATAATTGCAATAGAAAATGCACTAAAGGTCATAAGTGTGCTGAGAAGAAATTATTCTATATAGATTGTGAAGAGGAGGAAGAAGAGGAACAAGAAACATCAAAAGAGGAGGATATACACTAGGAACCAACCCCTGAGAAAGAAGAAATCAATATAACCATATCTTCTAATGAATTGGCAGGAATTACCACTCCTCAAACTCTCAATATAAAAGGATATATAAATAAGAAAAAGTTGATAGTGTTGATTGAATTGGGTAGTACCCATAATTTTATTCATTGTAAGATAACTAAGGAATTGAATTTCTTCCTATATCCAGCACCAAAGTGTCAAGTGATGGTTGCAAATGGAGGAAGTATAAATTGCTCAGGAAAGTGCCATAATATCAAGCTAACCATAGGGGAATATGTAATTAATATCCTAATTCTTTGCATTCCAATGGGGGGTGTTGATGTTGTACTGGGGGTCCAATGGTTACGATATTTGGGGATGATAGCTTTCACTTTTCAAGAACATTTTTTGAAATTGTTTTGGAAAGGAATGGAAATTGAATTAAAGGGTATCACAAGGAAACCAGGAAATATAATTAGTTATAATGGCATAACATAGCCTCTAAAGAAAGAAAAATGGGGAGTGATTGCACAATTATGCTAACTAGAGGTTCAAACATCGAAATCATCTATTTCTCCAGATCTCCAAAAATCCTTGGACAATCATTCCATGGTGTTTGAGACTCCCAAAGGCCTCCCACATATTCATGATCATGATCATGCTATTCATTTTATTCTAGGAAGTGTTCCTCCAAATATCGGGCCTTACAGATATCCTTATGCCCAAAAGAGTGAAATTTAATGTATGGTTGCAAGAATGTTAGAGGCAAGTATAATTCAACCTAGTCAAATTTATTTCTCTGTTCTAGTAGTATTGGTGCACAATAAGGATGGATCATGTCATATGTGTCTGGATTATAGGGATCTCAACAAGCTTACTATTAAAGATAAATTTCTCATTCCTATCATTAATGAATTGTTGGATGAATTACATGGAGCATTTTACTTCACAAAGTTGGATCTTCATTTAGTATATCATAAAATTAGAATGAAGACTAAAGACGTTCTGAAAATAACATTCAAAACTCATGACGGCCATTATGAATTTTTGCTCATGCCTTTTGGCCTTACTAATTCACCTTCCACTTTTCAAGGATTGATGAATTCCATTTCCAAACCATTCCTTAGAAAATTTGTGCTAGTATTTTTTGATCATATACAAATCTACAACAAGTCTTGGAACGATCAAGTTCAACATGTTGACTAGGTGCTCAAACTATTGGAGGAGAAATAATTATATGCAAAAACCTCCACATGTTTCTTTGGAGTATAGGAGGTGGAATATTTGGGTCATATTGTATCTGATGAGGGTGTTAAGTTATACCCTAACAAAATTAAAGCCATTAAGGAATGGAAAATACCCATAACCATAAAGCATATTCAAGGATTTCTTATGCTGATAGGGTATTATTGCAATTTTGTTAAGAATTATGGGAGAATAATGGAATATATAGAATCATTACTGAAGAAAGATGCATTTTCTTGGACTCCAGAAGAAACTAAAGCCTTTAAACATTGTAAAGAGGCAATGTGCTAAGCGCCGGTCTTAGTTACGCCAGACTTCACAAAAACATTTATTATGGAATGTGATGCCTCAAAAAATGGAATTGGTGATGTTTTAATTCAAGAAGGAAGACCCATTGCTTTTGAAAATTGTCTAATCAAAGGAAAGTATCCACACAGACCTATTTATGAGAAGGAAATGTTGGCAATACTACATGCACTAAAGAAATTGAGACCTTACCTAATGGGAAGACACTTCAAGGTAAAAACAAATCATGATTGTCTTAAATACATTTTGGAACAAAGATTATTTTTAGAAGAAAATAAAAAATGGGTGACAAAGATGTTGGGATATGGATTTGAAATCATCTACAAAAAATGGAAGCAAAATGTTGTTGTAGATGCACTCTCAAGAAAGGATGAGGATATGGAAGCATTTCTTTGTTCCATTTCTATTATCCAAACTAAGTGGATAAACAAAGCAAGGGATGAATGGAAGAATGATGAAGAGGTGTGGACACTCATTCAAAATTTGTAGCAAGATCCCAGTACATCATATACATTTAGTTGGAAAAATGATTCGTTATGGTACAAATATCACTTATGTCTTTGTAAGAATTCCCAACTCAAACAAAAGATTATTTTGGAATTGCACACCTCTCCCTTAGGAGGGCACTTAGGATTTTTAAAAACTTACCATATGGTCAAGAAGGAACCTTTTTGGGATGGCCTTAAATATGATATTCAGAAGTTTATGGGAGAATGCTTGGTTTTCCAACAAAATAAAGTTGAGACAATTAAGATCACGGGCCTGTTACAACATTTATTCATTCCAAGTCAGTGTTGGGAGGAGGTCTCAATGGAGTTTGTCATTGGTTTACCCAAGTCTGAAGGAAATAGTTTCATCATGGTGGTAGTTGATATAATTACCAAGTATGCACATGTTTTTTCATTATTTCATCCTTTTAAATCCAGTACAATTTCTATTGCATTTATGGAAACAATTCAAAAGCTTCATGCAAATCCAAAGATTATAGTAAGTGGCAGAAATCCCATTTTTACTGGAAATTTTTGGACATAATTATTTTCTTGTCTTGGTACTCAATTAGCTCATATATCATCTTATCATCATCAATCTGATGATAAAACTGAGATAGTGAATAAATTCTTGTAAGGATACCTTTGTTGCTTTGTATCTAATAAACAAACACAAAGGGTCAAGTGGTTACCTCTAGCTGGATGGTAGTATAACACTTCCTTCCATACTGCAGCAAAAATGACCCCATTTATGGCACTTGATGGATATCATCCACCATCCATCACATCATATTTAAGAGAAAATTCTAAGTTTCAAGCAATTGAAGATCACTCTGGCACATAATTGAATGAAACAACATGTATAAAAACATGGTAGTGAAAGAAGTTTTGATGTAGGTGATTGGGAATTCTTACGAATACAACCATACAAACAAATGTCTCTCAAGCAAGCTAAGAATGATAATAAATTATCACCCAAGTACTACGGCCCTTACAAGGTGTTGCAAAATATTGGTACTATGGCATACAAATTGGAGTTTTTCTTGCATTTTCCCGAGTACACCCAATTTTCCATGTTTCATTCTTAAAGAAGGTTTTCAATGATAAGCTTCCATTTCGAATAGTGTTTCCAAAACTTGACAAAGAAGGAAAAATCATATTTGAGCCTAAAGCAGTCATGGAAACAAGAACCCAACAACTACGGAAGTGATCAATTTCAGAATATCCCATTAAGTGGAAGAACTTACCTGCTGAAGATTCCACATGGGAGGATGAGAATTTTGTACATAATCATCCAAAACTACTCAATCATTGAGGACAACAATATTTTGAAGGAGATGGGCATGTTAGGTCCCTATAATACTAGTGTAGCCCCCTTATTGTTATTTTTAGTGTAGCCCCCTTATTGATATTGCATGTAGCCCCTATATTGTTATTGTTGTGCCCCATAGAAGCCCACTATTGTTATTGTTGTGCCCTTACATTATTAGTGTTATGTATGCTTTGATTATATTGTGACCCCTTAGACTCTTATATATACAAAGGAGGTCTTGTCATTTGTATCATCCAAGAATTGTTCATTTATGTAATGTAAAAGAGGTTTCCCCATCGAGAGTATAATTTTTAAGTTGTTGAACTATCTTTTATGTGAGATGGTTGCATAACAGCATTATAGCAACACAAATCTGCTAAGGAAACTTTTGATCCTGATAAAGAACCATGAAATGAAGAAAATTCAGAAATAACAGTCTTTATTTGCAAGGAAAAATATATCTGGAGTTGTTGTTAATCAACCTACTCAATCAGTTGTACACCATTAAAATCATGTGTCATTTGGAAATACATTTGTTAGTAGTTGGGGTATCTCTTCAATATTTGGAGGTGGTGGGTCTCATGCATCATTTGCTAAAGATACTTCAATGTAAAATTAATATAATGAATCTACATGAAACATTGAGCCCATGTTTTCCAACATTTAGTTGAATGAACCCCTTGCTATATTGAAGCCTAGTGAAACACAAACAGACAATGAGCTTCTAGTATTGTTTTAATCAACCTTAATTGACTTAGACTGCATCATTAATTGTCAACCCAGGGTAGGTCTTGTTGTTTCAATGGAGTTCACACTGTCTATGCCGATACACTCCAGCCAAGCATAAGAAAATGCAGAAAAACTGTAAAAGATGTCGTTGATCTAAATTGTTGAATCAAACCATGCATGTAGATACAAAAACTCTCTATAGAATTAAATCACAACTCGTAGACATTGAAGTAAAGGCACGCTACACAAGAACTAACATATGTTCCAGCTGGTTATTATTACTCTGTTGATTAACTCTATGTAACAACCTAAGATAAATAGAAACAACAGCAAATGAAATCCATGATTTGTACTACAATAGAGAGAAACGATAAATCAATGAACTAAACCGAAATGTACACTACCTAATCACTGCAATCCTTGCCAAAGAGGAGGGCCCTTCCTCCTCAACAGGGCGCAAGAAGAACACAAAAAGTGATTAACGAATCAATTGGAGAGTAATAACACCATCATCATGCCAATTGATATTATATAAGTTCAGGATTACATAAACAGAGTAACTGTACTCTTCTATATGTTGTCTTCTAATACATAAAAAAGTCGAGTCCTTTATAATTATTACAACCTAAAAATTAGAAAAGCAAATCAGTCATGAGAATCTCCTGATTCTCATGCTGATCAAAAATAAAGAAGTTACAACCTATTGCTAAATAAATATACATCAGCTGCAACTGCTTGAGTCTTGTTACTTCAAAAACAAACAATCCTACTCCCAACAACTGGTATGTGGAATAGTACCCACATTCCCAACTTCGGTGCAACAACATTGAGCAAATGGTGGTTTGGGATGATGCGACATAACTTACGACAGCATCGTTGATGTGATGGCGGACCCACGCGAGGTGTAATAGCATTCGATGCATAACATCAACCTGTAACAACATCTAATGCGTAATAGCAATCTGTAACAGCAACAACCTGTAACAGCACCTTGTATGTAGTAGCAATCTATAACAGCACTCAGGGTGTAACAGTGAACCATTCTACCCTTTCTTGCAGTTAATCCCTGTTGTCTGTCTGCTTCATAGCTTCATTCTCATGAGCCAACACCTAAAAAATGTGAAGTTCTCAACATACTCCTTCAATGTTGTCCCAGTTAGCCACAAAAAAGGAATAAAGCCTCGTATTATTTGGTAAAATACATCAAAGTAACATGACAATAAAATGGATTAAAAAGGTAAGAAAACAGAGAGTTTGCTCATATAAGGGCATAGGCTTGGAGGACAGAAAGGTCAAAGCAGGGGAAAGAATGTGCAAAAAATAGGTAAAAAACCACACCCAACATCTTCCCCCAACTGAAGCAACTGCATGTCCCCATGTACAGTCTCAGTGCCTTTTACTGTGCCCCCATTGGAAATCTGTGAAATTGTAGGCACCAGCAGTATAATCACCCGAAGCTTTGAATCTTTGATAGGCCATTAACACACATGGCCAAGATTCCTTTTCATAATCACGTAACTAGTAATTGGGCTGATACTCCTCCAATGGTAAACAGATCAAAGGGAATTTGAGCCTGAGGCCAATCCAGAATGCCCCCGGTGTCAGCACAATCTGAGCATATTCCATCACTCGTGTAATAGAGCCACAAAGTTCTTGTACTCAAAGGGGTATACTTCTTGCAATTCTGCACTACAGGCCTTAGTGCGCTTGAGACATCTGACTAGCACTTGGCTCCTCATGTTTGCAAACAAGTTAAGGTAGATCCTCATGATTCTCCTTCTATAAATCGCTGATTGATCTTTGATTTCCAAATTTCTCAAGAACCATCTGAACTCTCACCGAAGTTTGTAAGCCATTCTTGGTATAGCTTTGACCCATAATGTTGTGTTTTCCTCATTAGTCTTGATTATTTTCTTGGCCAATTTCCACTCAATTTGATTCCTCATAAATGAGAGGAATGCCCACAACTGCAAGTCTCCCATGAAAGAATTTACACTCACCACCATCCTTGTGCTCACATGTTCGAACATCATATTGTGCAAGAACAGCTCGCACAACAAATTCTGATCATCAAAATCACAGGAACAGAAAATTTCCAAAAAAGTGCAGGTTAAAGAACACATATAGGACATGTTCTCATAAATTGCCCTTAACTAGAATAAGTAGTAACATTCCCACATGAACATAGGGTATGACGGGGACAGTTGCCTACATGATAGAAGGTTTAGAGCAAGGTCATGGAGTTTGATCTTATCAAACATCAAGTCAGAGACCTCCCAATGCAGCTGATGCACCTATTCATCCTTTTTCTTCATAATTTCTTTATGCCTCAGTGCCTCCTCTTCTCTTTCCCATTCTTCTTTTAACCATTTTTATCTCAGGGAATCCATCATTCTCTTATGCGTCTTGAGTTGAATCACTCCCTCCTACAAAGAGAGTGCCATCTACTTCCATTTTTGCAACTCTACCAATAACAACGATTTCTCAGAATGCCATCCTTCAATAGGACCCGGTGTTCCCCCATATGCATCATCAATTAAAGGTGTAGTAGCCTCCTGAGAGCGAAAATACCCCACCTTGACTACTGGTTCTTGTGTAACAACAGCTTCGTCAGTGGGTTTTGTCACAGTTTCTTTATTTTCCTGGTCAACTTCCATTTTTACTGTTGGTTCTTGTGTGGAAGAAGTAATATCCACAGGCTTTTGTTCATTGTTTTCCTTTAGACCAGCTTCGGTCTTTGTTGTTGGTTCTTGTGTAACAACAAAAGTGACCATCGTCTCATGGATATTATCTTTCTCTTCCTCCTCTTGGCTGATTTCCTCGTTCACAGCTATTCCTAGTGAAACAACAATGTCATCCAAGGGTTCCTATGTATCCCTTGCTTGATCACTCTCTGTGGATTGTGTTGTCTCAGTTACTAGTTCTTCTGTATCAGCAACGTCCTCAACAGGTTCTGGTGTAACAGTTTCCCAGTTTTCAGTTTGAATCCCCCTTGTTATCGAGAAATCTAGTGTCTATGCAGAGCTGCTAGTCCCATTAAGACGAGTAGCTATCTTAGAAACAAACAGATTAAAGTTACTTTGATTTTCCTTTACGAGAAGTAGATAGGAGAGGAGCAAAGAATACCATCCTCGATCTTTCACTTGGTTCTCTACTTGTTCCTTCTCCTCTTTGACGGATCTTTGCCACTCCTCCCTTGACCACTCCGCTTCAAAGAGTACCTGTAAAGTCAAAGTAGCATAATACCTTCAAAGTGCAAAGATCTACAATCGTAAACAATATAGGACCAGATATATATTGACCACACACATGCATATATCAGTAAACATACAAGAATGTGGAGGAAAACTTGAATAGCTTTATTGATATAAAGATTAGAAGAGAGGATTACAACTCATTGATCTGACCCAGCATCATCCTCCCAGCATGAAAGCCCTTCTTCACCTCATGAAAAGCTTAGATCACCCAACACCATGATCTTCCACCAGGAAACCAACAACACTTCCTTACAAGATACAAGATTCCAGCCTTTGGATCTCTGGGATGAGGGATCCATATATAGATGATTGCAGGGGGGTGAGTTAGCTTCCTCTCTCTATTAGTTCTTGATTCCACTTGGAGATTGATGATCTCTTACTCATCCCTAGGTTAATTCAGAGAGGCAAGTGCCGCAGGAGAAGTTTATGGAAGATTCCATGATCATCCACCTTGCAAACTGTCTCTGCCATTTGTCTACTCTCACCCATCGCACCCTACAGAAGGGCTTTTTAGTATGCATTGCACTTTTTGCACTGAGCATGTGAGATGCATCACACCCTCTAACTCAGCAGTCTGTATCATCCAGTTTTGACTAGTTCTGAGCAGTTTTCTGTGGAGAACTTCTGGGAGATGATGTAATAAGCTGACCTTGTTCCTTTAAGGCATGAAACAACACTTTTAGGGACTCAAAATCCCTTGGTTTATGGACATATGTGATTGGGGTTACAGTGCCCAAATATGTCTATAACAGTTGCCCCCTAAAGCATGAGGTCGAAATTTTTTTGATGTCGGGTGAAATGCTTTATCATGAGGATCTAACGTTTTTTTGAACTGGAAGGCAACCAGTAATAAGATAAAATACAATACATTATCTTCAAAACATTTTCATGATCTAGCTGAGGCGGGCATTCCCATGCTCAGCTTTATAAATTCATTTTCATGTACATAGGACAGACAACCGTCTATATGGCAGACTCATGATTCCGATAGAGCCATCATCCTTTGATTTCGATGATCATCTGTGCAGCAATGATGTACATTTGATGTCTTATTTTCCTGAATATATTGTAGCTCGGATGGATGAAACTAGATCTGGGGTCTTCAAACTCATCTAATCTTTACCCGAAGCACAAGTCGATCCATGTGAAAAATGTTCTAGAGTCGAACATGGAAAGACATTGCCTGATTACCAGCCAATGATGTAAGATGTTAACAGGCGCGAGAGGAATCATCGATAATGATGATGACCCTCAAGGTACTACAGTACAATTCGTGTGGTGTGAAAATGGGACTTGGCATCGAACACCATGCAAAATATCTCGGTCGAAGGCCATTGATGTAAACCTGACGCTGGAAGCGAGAAACTTGCCATTGAGGCATGCAAGCTTCAAGGTACTGAAAGGGTTGTCCTAGGTTGACTTCTTGGATAATGAGATGATGTCGACAATAAAGACCCGTCGTAGGAGGGCCTTAATGAATCCCACATCTATGACACGGAACAGAGCAAATTACTTTGTGGAGATGAAAACGATCTGATGATACAAGGTTCAGGGTGGCGGTCATGAAAGAATGGAGCGTGAATGTATTGCAGTGGATGAGACACAAGTGTTGGGCCGTGAATACGACCACCTTTTTAACACTTATTTCATCCATTTTTACTTTTCTTTATCATGTTATTAATCACGATTTATCATATAATTCTATTTTATAATGATTTATGCTCTTATGAATGAATATTATTTATTCTCCTTTATTTCTAATAAATTGATGATTATGAATGATTTTATCAATGATAGTTTCAATAAATTAGTTGTAACATTATTCACCATTTTTAACCTCCAAGATAATTTCTAGATTGAAGATTTGACCATTAAATGTGCCAACTCAGAAATTCGTTGGAATAAGAAGCGACAGTTTTGCGGTTGAGATTCTGAGCAAATGAAGAAGAATTTGGAAAATCTGGAACATGGGTTTTGTCTAGAACGGACCCAATTAACCTTAGCATAGAATGGTTTGCCCAAATTCGGCTTGTACTGAGAGAAATGCAAGGTTATTTGAGCACACTTTTCTCAGATTTGTTGTTGCGGCCGTCCTCCAAATCTCAGCTGCGAAGACAAAATTCGCCTTGCTCTTGTTAAAAGTTGAATGGCAATATATTTTCTTGTTGATCAATTGGTTAGAATCAATCCAATTTTGTAATAGAAATCATGTTGTAATTATCTTTGTTGTAACTTCTCTTTGATCTCTCTTTATTTAAATGAGAACAGAGATCAGAGAAGGGGATGATTAATTTGGAGAGGGATGATGAATTTAGAGATGGAGACTTAAGGATTCAGAATTATGATTTGAATTAGAGATTCAGAAGCAAGGATTCATGATAGGATAGGAAGAAGAAGGGATTGTTGCATGTTGTATTTCTCAAGTTGTTGTTGTTGTAATGATTTCACAATTTGATGATTAATATATGATTTGGGAGTTGCTGCTCATTCTTCTCATCTGAAGTAGCTCAGCAGCGTCCGCTGGCAGCTAAGGGCCCATCCACTGGTGGATTACGCTACTGCTGTATTATATCTTTACGCTTCATGTGTGGTTTGATCTCTTTCTTTTACTCTGTTCAGTAATCTGACACACTTTACTGTTTTACATATCAGCGCTGTTATATATACTTGATTGGATACTATCGTTATCTGCAACAGGAATGCTATGTTATCATTTTAACTTTGTATCGCATTGTTGTTCCTTGTGATAATTGATATAACATTGTTGTTCCTTACATATTGTCATTCGATTACAGATTAACCACGTTGTATGTTCCTAAATCAGTACAACTGTATGATGTATTCTTAAATTGTGACTGCTGTTTATTTGGGATTGTTGTTCTGTTACAATTGTTGTTACTTTATAGCTGTGATTCATGCGTATTGTATCAAAGCTCAGATTATTGTCCCTTTTAATGATAAGTGTGTTGCGTGCTTGACTTGGGTTGTTGTACATTCAGATTTAATCTGTTGTTCTATACTTTATCTTTGATAATCTGTTGTTCCATTTATGTTTTCTATTCAATTCAAAGGTTGTTACTCAATTCTTGTTGATTATAATTATTGTTGCATTCATTTACGTAAGATAGAGTTTTGCTGTAGATGATGTTCCATTTCTTAATTGTTGTTCCATTTTCTATTATTTGCATTATTGATTGTTTTGGTGTGCAGCATGGCTGTCAACTGTAGAGAACATTGGTTACTGCTTCCTTGTTCTCAGATTGATTGTCTTTTTCCGGTTTGATTTCAATTGCATCAATATGTAGAGGAATGAGTTATTGCTACTGTATCCTCAATTGATGGTTGTTTGAGTGAATGATTTAGTTTAGAACATTTCAGTTTCTTGCTGTTCCAATTAGATTTTCTTTCAAGCATTCATTTACTTTTGTATTTTAAGCATTATACTGCAAAACATTACTCTTGAGTAAATAGCTGCCTCAGACTGAGTACACTCTTGAAATAAAAAGTCGTCCCTAGGTTGACAATTAATGTGAGGTAATTAGGAGTTAAAAAGACAC
>APFE030960009.1:349977-393454 GCA_000404065.3 Pinus taeda
CATCCTTGGGCGAATTCAGAGAGGCAAGTGTCACAGGAGAAGTTTCTGGAAGATTCCATGATCATCCACCTTGCAAATTGTCTCTGCCATTTGTCTAATCTCGCCCATCACACCCTACAGAAGGGCTTTTTAGTATGCATCGCACTTTTTACATTAAGAAGGTGAGATGCATTGCATCCTCTACACTGAGTAGTCTGTATGGTCCAGTTTTGACCAGTTCTAAGCAGTTTTCTATGGAGAACTTCTGGGAGATGAAACAACACTTTTAGGGACTCATAAGCCCTTGGTTTATGGACATATGTAATTGGGGTCGCAGTGCCCAAGTATGTATATAACACCCCTCGAGGTAGTGTCTACTGCACAGACTTTGAATACAACTTCCACCACCTTCTCAACATAGGCTACACATAGAGTGCCTAGGATTTCTCCCCTTCTGGCACTGTCCATGGCTTTTGCCAAAGTATCTATCCCTAGGGCTCTTGGCTCTGCCTTTCCTACTGCTAGATATTCGCTCAATTCTTTAATTTCTTTTCTAAACTTTCAATTTTCGACAGCAAAGACTGGGTTTTGCTCTTACCAGGTGAAGGAGGTTTTCTGGTTGAGCATGCGATCCCAACTATTGGCACACTCACAAAAAGTGAAGTCAAAGGAACCTAGTCCGAATGGAGCTAGACATGTACTTTGATCAGTTGATGCACATAACCACCAACATAAACTTGCAAATGAATGCAAACACCATGCATCAATATGTTGTTGGTTCGGCTGCACTCAAGACTATGATGCGCATGTTATCTGACGAGTTAGACAAAGGTGCCAAATCACTGTACCCAGATGCAATGGAGGCAAGAGTTCACTTTTAGATGGATGTCACCAGAGAGTATGCAGACACCATAATGGACTACCAAGCTTAGCACTAGTTCTCCACCATCAATCATTGTGAAGATGTCGAAGAGTTAGTCTTCCCACAACTGTCTGAGTCTTCGTGATGTATTGCATGGCTTACTCAAGCATATTTTGTCTCATATGGGTACATGTGCAAATTGTAATGTAAACCTATTGTAAAATTGCAAGACCAAGCATCGATAGTATAATGTAAGAGTCATGTAGTAGTTGAAGAATCATGAGGGCAGGTGAAGAGCCATAAAGGGGAATGTCAAGGGTCACCCCACCCTTTTCTATTTATAGAACCTCATATCTCATTGTACAGGCTTTTGGGAGCCAAGATTCCCATAGGTGTAACTTAGAGAAAGCTTGGAGTGTATTGTAACGAGCCTTGGCTTCTTCACAATGTAGAGCTAGTACATCTCTTTGGAGGAGTAGGTGACAGTGACTGTAATGTTCTGCTATTGGGGCTAGTGGAAGTCATGGATCTTTCACTCTTTTAATTTAACAGATGTAGCATGTTTCATGCATATGTTTTTATTGTAGTTCAACTATCATGGTTACTCTAATGATATATGTAGTCGTTATTTATGCATGTATGTATGGACTATTCCATATGTGTTTGCATAAATCTTATCGAAATGTGTTGTTGATATAATCCATCACTTTGAATCGTCGGCTATCCTGCTTTCCATCTCATGATATATTTATTCTCGTGTGTTCCATTTCAAGCCTTGTGCTATCACAGGTTTCTAAGGGGCACACTCACTCCCCCTTTTGTGTGTTAGATCCCTTCATGCACCTTCCTTAAATTGTTGCAAGGTCACACCCTTGCAACCAACAAGGACATCTTACTTACCTCTGCGCGCAACTGCAATCAAGGGAATATCGTACTACCCACTGTTGGGACTCCTAATCCAAAAGGTTTGAGGTCTTGTTGGGACTTCTTACTGAGGAGATCCCCTAACATGTTTGCGGGTCCAACACCATCAACACAACCCCTCTAAGTGGAGACAGATGTAAGTGGGTATGTTACGGGCGAAATCTTGATGCAAGGAGGAAGGCATGTATGATATCATTCTGAAGTATTTCATGGGGAATTTCTTAAATACCCTACCTATGACGAGGAGATTTATCCCCTGGTGCAATTTGTGAAGAAGCAAAAAGGTTATCCAATGGAAAAGGGGACAATTATCCGCACATATCACCAACCACTACAATAGTTGTAGGCCCAGAGTAAACTATAATATACTAAGCATTACAAGTGGATGGGGTTCTAAAATATTTTCATTTAGTGATCAAGTATAAGAAGGGTAGTACAAACAAGTTACCCGACATGCTTTCAAGGCCACCCACATCAATGATCACAACATTGGGAATGCAGATGCACATATAGTCATTAACCCATTATGCATATAGAGTGGCATATTTAGAGGATGGCGACTTTAAGGAGGCATTTTAGCAATTGCAGAGCTAGATTCATGTGCACAATGGTGACATCACCATTGACTACCATATTTAGGATGATTTGCTCTACAATCTAGATAAGCTATGTGTTCCTAAAGATGATTGATTGTAGTTGATTAGAGAGGCTCATACCTCTAAAGTTACAAGGAGTTTTGGTTTAGGGAAGACAATGTCCAACTTGTAGAGGTATGTGTGTTGGCCCAAGATGCAATAACATGTAGTTAGGTTCATAAGGGGATGACTACTTTATTGTACCAACAAGGCTAATAATAGGAAACCAGGTCTATGTCAACCTATCCCTAGGAAAGCATTTCCATGGACTTTGTGGGAGGTTTACCAACAACTAGGAAGGAACATGATTGCCTATTTGTGGTAGTTGACAAGTTCAACAAGATGTGCGTTCTGATTCCCTGTAAAAAGACCATCAGTGGACAAGAAGAAATAGAATTATTCTTTGGAAATGTTTGGGTGCACTTTGGGATGCTGAGGAACATCATTCCAAATAGGGACACAAGATTTCTTCATGCATTTTGGACTACATTATGGGAAAAGATGGGCACAAAGTTAAAGAGATCTACAACATCCCATCCACAAACAAACGGGTAGACAAAAGCAGTCAACAGGACTTTGGTACATCTTTTGAGGAGTTAGTATCATAAGCATTTGAAGACTTGGGATTAAAATATGATATATATACAACACTCTTATAACATAGAATTTCATGCTTCTACTGGTAAGTCCCCATTTGAAACTTGTTTTGGATATCCACCTTCGCCTTTGCATATTGCATATGGGTGACAAGGATGAGTGAAGGAGTATCTTTAAGGGAATTTCTTAAGGGTAGAAAAAATTATTGAGAAGATTAAGCATATCCATAAATAAGTACATGAGAATTTTAGGAATCACTTGAAAAATATAATTCCAAGCATGACCAACATAGAATAGAGAAGTTGTTCAAGGTGAGAGACAGAGTATGTTTACAGTTGAACAAGGAGAAACTAGGAAGGGTCCAAGTAAGAAAATTAAGGCTCTGCAATATGGTCCCTTTGAGATACTGGAAAAGGTTGGAGATAACACTATAGGCTTAGGATACCCCTTACATGTGGATTTACTCAATTGTAAATGTAAAGAATCTAAAACTCTATGAGCCTTCGATGTTAGATTTTGAATAGGAACAAGTCCTACCTTCTATAGGGGATTTGGCACTAGATGCTCAGGCAAACTTAACATAAGATATTGTTAATTTTTCTTAGGGCTATATTGTTCTTTGCTTAGATAATTACATTTATTCATTAACGCATTAAGTTCACCCCATATCATCATTACATTATTCATAGTTACGTCAATATTCATCATCATATGCAACTATGTAGAAAGAAAAACATCATTATCATCAATGCAGTGGAACATAAAGGAACAATAGAAGAAAAGCATGCACACATAGAGACACTAGGATTGGTCTGAGATCAGGGAAAAACCCACTATGGGAAAACCCTTGCAAATTCTTCTTATTCTTAGATTGTCATAAAATGTTTCAACAGAGATTACAATGAGCCCAATACATAAACTTGCAACATATATTTACAGAATAGAAGTACACTACAGAACTATAGAACACCAGAGAGAAACCATTTATCCATCAGACTATTGAAACCCGCTGAAGTCAATTGTCAAACCCTAGATAAAAACCATGGACGCTCCTAGCAAGGTAAATTGTGAGCGACTAAAACTTCATGGTCGCTCCCTTAGCCACTGAGAGTGAGCGACTTGTCTAACCTAGACGCTCCCTAGAAGATTGTATGCATGTGATTGGGGACAAACATGCACAAAACTGCTCCAAACCCCCAGTCACTCCCTTCCAGTTATTGTGCGAGTGAATAGAATTGCTTATTCTCACCCTTGACCTCGTTATGTGAGAATCTAGGAACCAACAATGTCTAATCTGCTTCAGAAACCCTAGACGCTCCTTTCAGTCTTCTATGTAAGCATATGAGACTTCCCAGACGCACCCTTGACCACTCTATGCGTGTGTCCAGGTGGTGAGCACCAGTATTGTAGCAATAATCCTGCAACTCCTGGGGCTTCCTACTTTACTTTTATCAACCCGACAATTCATAACAAACTTGGAAGTGACGGTGTTATATGCACAAGTACTAGCTCTTACTGCATGCTACCACTTGATCAGCTGGAGCTTAAGCCAACTTCTATGAGTTCTCAGAAGAAGCTTTAACTATGATGAATGGAAACTAACTCTACAGGGGCTATTCTACTTGTAGAAAGAGAATGAAAACTGAAATGAAACACAAATCCTAGCAAACCCTAGTTTACCCACTAATCCTACTTTTGCAAGAAAAGAGATGGAAACTACTGAAATGGGGGCCATTGACTACTGAAAAGGTAAATTGCATTTATTCAAGCTACTTCTGAAAAGAAATGAGAAGAAATCATCTTTTTGTACTTTTGAGTGTTTTTATGTGAAATTATTATGCTTGTGATTTATATGGTTGTGACTGTGAAGAGAATTGGTGGCAAAGGAGGTGGATGACAATGTCGAGAGGTCCTAAGAAGCCCTTCGTACCTTTCTGGAGACTTCCATAGCAATCGGACTTCGAAAAATCATTCACGGGAAATTCTACAGGAGGCTGCAGGGGATCTACAGGAGGAGGCCGAAAGATGTTTTTGGAGTTTTGAAGGTGGAAAAAATGATGGGAAAGGGGAAATTAAGGCTAGATGAAGGTGTTGAGGTGTCTAGAACTTGTCAAAGAAGATCAAGGATGAACGTGATGGTTGGATTTGTTCAAATGGAAAGAAAGTAGCTTTATGGAAAAAAACGTAGAAATTAGGGAAAATTGGCAAAATGTTGCGAATGAGCTGGGAAATCTATGAGAAGTGAGTTGGTGTTGGCTATTTTGTGGAGGGATGGTGAGCTAGGATGTCCTACAAGAGATCTGCACATTTACTTATCAAAACTTGACCAAAGAAAGAACTAAAAACAGAATTTTGTCTAGCTTGACCTAATTTCTAACCTACAAACAGAAAATGTTGAACAGTACCTTATGAACATAAAATCATGCAAGAGAACTACGGTCAAAGAACATGAAATGATCTAAGCAATTGAATCTGAGCCAATATCAACCTTTCCAAATCAAAGTATCACACTAGCAGTTGCATGGAAGAGCAAAAACTGTGTTTTGGGTGGCAACGATAGTGCCTTGACCTCAAATCATAGTCCCAGGAAGGGAGAAAGGAGATCAAGACCTGTTGTTGGCCTTTTTGGATCTATTTATGTCACTATAGCAACTTACTTAAGCAACTTGAAACAAAAACAACTATACTAACCATCAAAAGCAACCTAATCTAACAAAATAAAATGAATCTATGCAACAGAAATTAACTCATGAATTGAAACAAAAGCATATAAATACACAGTAGGAGGTGTTGGGAAGCTCAGGTTGGGCCCTAACCCAAGAGCTTCAGCCCTCTGAAAGAGATCAATGTTGGCTCAAAAGCTGTTTCATCTTCACTATCAAAAATAACAGTCACATTACATAAATTATTCTCAAAAAGAACTCGAAAATGAGTTGAACACAATGCTGCACAAAAGTGTGAAAACCTACTAATAATTGGCTAACCTACTGAGGCTCTAAGCCTTTTTATTTATACAAATGAGGACTTCCAATAGTCCTCCTAAAATCAAGGAACTCGGCTTCTTAGAACTGAAGATAAACAACAGTCCTAATTGACTTGCTCGGCTGCCCCTTGGAATCATCAACGTGGGCCTTTGTGCTCCGAGTTGCCGATGGAGGATTCAAGGAAAGGGGTCATTAATGAAGGAGACACCCCCCCTACAAGTCCTATTCCCAATTTTCCTCGAGTTTGGCTACCATTTGCTTATAAATTCCTTGTCTTTGTCCAAAATTGTCCAAAAAATCTGCATAAAAGACACATTAGACTACATGGCAAAGTGACTAACCCAATTCACTCTATTAGCATAAATATATTCAAAAACATGCAACAAACTAATGAGAATGGTGGATTAAGTCAAAATAAGAGGCAGAATGAGCCCATGTAATTACCCATTTCTGGGGCTCATCATCACTCCCTTGCTAAATGGGTTGCTCATCCTGTGAGCAACTAATCTAACTCCTCATCTTTAATGGCTCTAACAGATTCTCTGACATCCCAAGCCTATGATGTGATATATTCCTCCCTATCATGGAAGCCTGCTTTCTTATCCACTTCTTCCCATTGTTTCTGTTCTTCCTCCTCCTTAACTCCTTCCAACAGTCCTAGCAATAGTGGAGGACTGAATTTAAGACCAATCTAGTTGGCTTTCAAATTTTGCATTGAGTGATTATACAGGGGCACTCTCCTCATGGCTTCCCTCATCCTATTTGGGGAGTGATACTCCCTGATCCTTAGGCTATGTGGCAAGGTATTCCACCTTCTCATGCAAGCATGAATACAATCATCGCCAAACAATCTCTCCATATGCTCGAAATGAGCAATAGCCTATGCTTGCTTGTCAACATAGTCAGGGAGAACTTTGAGGATTAGCTACAAGGTGTTGGTGGGCATAGATGAGAGCCAAGGGTTATGATAGTTCTGCTCTAATCATACGGGTTCATTCAACTCTTTCGCCATCATTTTCTGAATTTCCACTGCTCTCTTCTCTTCATGGCTCATCCAAGAAGCCATAGCCATTAACTGCAAATCTCCCAATGCAGCATTTGGATCCCATAAATTCATGTTAGTAAGTGCCATGTTGTGTAGGTAAAATTCTGCTAGCTTTTCTTTATCCTTAGCTGAACTGTGATCACATAAATGCATAAATTGGCCATAATCTTGAAATCGTATTGTGCCCCTCTAGGCCATTGTTTTAATCTAAAATTGGAGTCACTGATCTTTGAGGTACATTGCATATGATTTGGCTGGCTATCTGCACTGTAATGCCTCCATTGCCCAACTGGCCATGCAGGCTAACTGGGCTTCCTTTTCCTGTAGTTTCCTTTTCAAAATCAACACTTCAATTTCTACTTGGGATTCTTTTTCTTGTTGTTGTTTCATCATTGTCTCACTATCGATCTAGGGTTCTTTTTCTTGTTGTTGTCTCTCTACTACCTCACTATCTGCCTGGGGTCCCTCTTTCCGTTTTTGTCCTTTCAAGATTGACAACTCATTTCCTCCTCGAGGTTCCCTTTCTTGTAGCTGCTTTTTCAACAATTCATTTCTTCCTGCAATTGAGATTTTCTGATGCTCTCTATATGCCTTACCATGCTCAATTCTCTACTCATCTCTCTCAACTTGTCTTCCATGTGCCCTATGTCTTCGACCCCTTTGGATTTTGCAATTTGCATCCATGTGTCGGTCCTGACTCTTTCCTTTTCCAGCTCGAAGAAAAGAGGCACTGCAAATTTTTATGGGATGATCTTCCCACCTTCCAGAAGATTGTAGTAGGAGCCTAAGTTAGGCTGAGGCCCAAGCTCTGTTATTTATTTTGCCTTATCTTCTTCTTAGGACTGTTCTTCTGCCTTCTTTTCAAGTTTTCAATTTCTTTGAGCTTTTCCAATGTCTCCTGTAGAGAAGTTTGTGCCTCCTGTAGGACTGCTTTAGACTCCATTAATTTGATCCTTTCCTTCTAGGTAGAGGTCTTTGGACTCCCTCTCTCGTAAGTGATTGAGATTTTGGAGGGAGATTCCTCCTTTGTTACAGTAGGTGCATCCTCAATGATGATGGGTTCTTTCGAAGGAGGTTGAGGCTTGCCCATCTTAATTTTGGTGCTTTTTCTAGCTTTGAAGTACATATATCGTTGTCTTTTTCTTTTCCCTTTTTTGCTTAGCTGGAGTACTAAGGGCAGCAAGAACAGTTGTCGCTTCTCTTGGTAGTGTCTCAGGAGACACTTCTTCCTGCTGTTTTTCTCCTTTTTCTTCTATTGTTTTGCCTATGTCTGTTGTCTCTGATGTTGTTTCTGTTGTCTCTGGTGTTGTTTTCCCCTCTACTTGCTGAGTCTCTACCTTTCCTGTGGCGATCTTTTTCTGAGCTGTCTTGGGTTTCTTCTTTTCAGTTCTTGTCCTCTTCCCTTCCTCTACTTTTGATGCTGTTTTCTTCTCTACTTTAGGTTCAATTGTGGGTGTGTCATGTTTCTCCTCTCCTCTCTGTTTCTCTTCTTTTTCTTCTTCTAATGGAAAATTTTGTCTTTCCTCATGGATTTCCTTCTCAAGTTCCTCTTTCTGCTCCTCCTCTTCACTACCAGATGAACTAAGGTCATCAGTGAGATTTTTTATGTCATCTTCTCTAGTCATGTTCCTAAAAATTTCCCAGGCTATAGGGATTTTTTATGTGTGGAGGGCATCCTCTACCAGCAATTTAATGAGCCTATGGTCAGCCGTTTGGTTTGGAACCCCTGCATTCAATTTGGTGCCACAGTCTATCAAGGATTGGAGGAGAAAATATGGAAGACTAAGTTTTATAGATGCAAGTAGGTCCATTCCATATCTTAGTTCATGCAATAATATGAAGTGATAACCATAGACTATACTATATCTTCCCTCACAAGAGATATATTTCATGATCTGGTAGCTGACCTCACCCCATGGATAAGGTATACTTGTCCTTCTGATCCCATTCTTATCCTCCACAGGATGTTCATCAGGGTGGAAAAAGGTCTTTTTAGCAACCTGTCCTAGTGGTTTTTCTTCTGTGCTCCAACGGAGCCCAAGTGGAAGACCTGTAATCCTGCTGATGAATTCTGGTGTAAGTTCTAGGGTTAGACCCCTGAAATTGGCTGTAGCATGGGTTTTTGAATAAGGTCTTAAAGACAATAAAAATTCCTCTGTAATTTCCTCATCATACCCATGAAATTTCTCAAAGAAAGGCATCCAATTTGCCCTGGTAAAAAGGTGTTCATGCAATTTGGTGGAGTTCATAGGCTCCTTTCTCATAAAACCCCCTAGCATGATGTTTAGTGACTGCTGGAAATTCTCAGGTGAGGAGGAAGGCAACAAATTTTCAAACTCAAAAATAGAGGAACAGTTGAGGTTTTTTTCTAGAACTAGACAGAGTTTTTCGTGTTTCTTCCTTTGAACAAAGATAAATGTTAATTTTCCTGCCCTTCAAACTCTGTTCTCAACCTTACTTTACTTCTCGGGTTGTTGGAGGAAATCAATAGTTTTTCTCTTAAAAAACAACACAGAGAGAAAGACAGTGTTTTTATTTCACACAATAAGCAGACCACCCAATGCAAATTCACTGCTTCACAGGCTTAATTTCCTATGGTTGCATCACTTCTTCATACAGGAGAATATGGGGAAGAAAGAAACAGATTTTTAGTGCAAAGAGTAAAATGGAGAGACTGCATACATATTTCAGAAAACACAGGTAGACTTTTGTTCTCACTTTCCCTTTCTTTTTCAACTTAGTACTTCGTTTCAAATCCACCGCATTTTGTAGATAATTAACATGTAGAGTGGGTTTTCCGAGCCTACCTTCTTTCAAGCTCGAATTTGGCACAAAATCCTGAATTTTTACTCTGCGGAGCTGTTCACTGGCCTTCTTGTAGAAAGGCTCCTGTAAACTGTGTCTCCGCTCCTGTAGAGTGCGATAATGCTCCTGTAGAGCCCGATAAGCGGAAGGGTTGAAACTGGTAGAGAGTGACTGTTTCGAGGTTCTGAAGGTGGTAGGTAAGTTGTTGTAGACGAGAACTCGTCAATGCAAATAAAACAAAGGCAGTGGAGGCTTCAACTGCAGCGGACTTAAGCTTATGGCATTTTCTACGGTGACGAGGTGAGGTGGCAGGAAGGGTACATTATCCCCATCCAGACTGTTGGTCCCTACTGCAGTGCCATTATGATACTTCATGCCACCTGCCTGCAATCACTTCCATCATTCCCATTATCTGCTGCCACCACTACCTGTTTTGAGTTTTTCTTCTCGAGTTGATTGAACACACGTGCCGATTGCATCCACTGAATGTTGTTTGAATTGGACGAGGGTGGCCAGTTAGCTAGCCACTGATTTCGTTTAATCGCGACCATCTTAATGGTTCATGCAGTTTCTAAATCATATTCATGCAACAGAGGAACGGGTTTAGCCACTTACCTACTAGTCGCTACCGTGCTTTGCATGTGCAGACTTTGGCACTTTGTCCTTAGATTGCTGCTGTTGTTGGCCACTCATGGCTTCTGAACTTGTGACCAGGCTATCTTATTCTTGGTGATCTTCTTGATCAGGAATGACTCCTCACACGCTGTATACACCTATGGCTGCATTGACCCTGCATCTGGAGCTTGTTTATTTAAAGGTATTAGCCGTTATAGGAATCCTGTAGGATTTCCTGTAACTGCTTCTGCCTCTAAAATTTCTGGCTGAGGTTTGAGCAAGGATTGAAGAGATAGTGAGGAAGGTTTTGAAGGAAAAACAACTGGTATGCACTAGATAAGAAGCAAGTTAAGGATGCTGTTGTTTTATTTTTCATCATTTAAAAAAAAACAAGAAACAGAATTTTTGTGTTTTTTGTGCACGGAAGAAAGAAGCGAGTGAAAATGTAGTGTTGAGGGGATAGAATGGAGAGTTAGGAGGATGAATGGTGGCAGGGAGGTCCATAAGTCTTCTGGACAAATTTCTAGGCCTCTGACTCTTTTTTAAACTTGATTTTGAGCTCTCTGTAGTTTCTACAGGAGCCTCCTATAGAATGCACAGAGCTTCTTGTAGGATGCGAAATTTCCCGAACAAGTGAGACCAGAGCCTGGGAAAGGACAATGGCGATGGAGAAATGAACTATCAAGGGTGTATTCAGCCTGACCATGTCCTTTTTCCTTCTGTGACTGTCCTACAAGCTGCAATGCATTTGAAAGAAGTTAGTTTTTTCTGTTTTTTCTCATTTTTTCTTTTTTCTTTTTTTCTTTTCATTTTAGTTTTGAGACAGTTGGGCGCCTCCAGGAGGTTTTCACCCTCACTACCTGTCCTAGGTGCCTCTAGGAGGTTTTCACCCAGGGATATTTTATTTTCTTTTTCTGTTTTTTCCTTTCTTTTTTTGTGTCTAGGGTGTGGGTGGAGTGGAGGCAGAAACATGCTCCACGACCAACACTGTTTACTCAGATTTTCAATGAATTCTTGCTTGGAGAGGGGCTTCCTGTAGATCTTCAACCTGTGCCCATTGACGAGCATGGGGATGGCTTCTTCATCGATGGTCTGGATCAAAATTGAATCATTATCATTGCATTTTTCTACTATGTACGGTCCCAGCCATGTTGTCCTCAGTTTGCCCTTGAAATATTTATATCTTGAATCATACAGCAGCACCCAATCTCCTTCCTAGAATTGTTTTTCTTTGAGGTGTCTTTCATGCCATATTTTCCTTTGAAGTTGGACTACTCCTGAGTGGAGAAGGGCTTCCAATCTCTGTTCATCCAATCCATTTAGCTAAAGTAACCTTTCCTTTTGTGGCTGAGATCTAGGTCCAGCTGAGCTGCCATCCTTAAGGTGTTATATTCAAATTCTATTGAAAGTAAAGCCTTCTTCCCATAGACCAGCTCATAGGGTGTGAACCTCGTGGTGGTTTTCCAAGTGGTGTTATAGGCCCAGGTGGCCTCAACGAATCGATCTTCCCAATCCTTTCTGCTGCTGCTCACTACCTTGGTCAGAATTCCTTCCAAAGCTCTGTTATTGACTTCCACCTGTCCATTTTCTTGCAGATGATAAGGGGTGGAAGTTTTGTGCTTAATTTTGTGGTGTGTGAGCAGGTCTTCAATCAGATTGGATGTAAACTGACTTCCTTGATATGTGACTAATTCTCTTGGATATCCAAACTTGTAGAATATATTCTCCCTCAAAAACTCAACTATTTTTTCTTCTATTGCTGACTTGATCGCCTTTGTTTCTGCCCATTTTGTCAGATAATCAGTGCACACAATGATGTAAGATTTTTGTTTTGAAGGAAGGTTAATAGGACCCACAAAGTCCATGCTCCACTTCTCAAATGGCTCGAAAGTCACTTGAGGTTGCATGGGCATCTCATCCTTTGGAGTAGGTTTCCCCATCCTTTGACATCAGTCACATTGGCTGATATACCTCTTGACATCTTGATGAAGTGTGGGCCAATAGTAACCTGCTTGCAGAATTTTGAAGGTAGTCCTCTTTGCTACAAAATGGCCCCCACAGGGCCCATCATGACAGGTTAGGAGAATGTCAAGAACTTCCTCCTCCCTTACACATCACCTTAAAATCTGATTTGGGCCAAGTTTGAAGGGATTGCCCCCAATCTAGGTGAATGGAGCACTTTTCCTCATGATATTGCTTTTTTCTTTTGAGGATAGGTGTGGTGGAAACTGTGTTGAAACCAAGTAATTCGCTATATCAGCAAACCATGGAGAGAGTACTAAGATAGCAAATAGGTGTTCATCTGGCATTTGATCATCCACCATTCCTTCTTCACCTACAGGGAGATCTAGTCTAGACAGAAAATCAGCAACAACATTTTCCTTACCTGGCTTATCAACAATGGTCATATCAAATTGTTGCAATAAAAGTAACCATCTAATAATACAAGCATTTACATCTAGTTTGTTCATCAAATACCTAATTGCAGCATGATCAGTGTGTACAAATTTTTGATAGCCAGGGATGTAGTGTCTGAACTTATTTAGGGAATGGACTACATCTAGGAGCTCTTTGTCGGTTACAATGTAGTTTAATTCTGCCTTGGGCAAGTTTTTACCTACGAAATATATGGCATAAGGCAACTTCTCATCAACTTGCCCTAAGGCTACTCCTATCACTTTTTTTGAGGCATCTATATGAATATGGAAAGGTAGGGCCTAGTTTGGACCACTCAAAATTGGGTCAGTCACTAGTTTACCTTTCAAGGTATCCAGAGCCTCTTGACAGTTGTCAGTCCATATGAGCTCAACATCTTTCCCCAAAATACCAAACAATGGAGATGCTAGCTTACTGAAGTCCTTAATGAATCTTCTATAACACCCTGCTAATCCTAGGAAACTTCGAACATCTCTTACCTTTTGAGGAGGTGGAACCCTTTGGATGATGGCGATTTTGTTGGAATCCACCTTTAATCCTTGCTGATAAATTGTATGACCTAGCACGGTCCCTTCAGTCATCAGGAATTCACATTTTTTTAGGACTTAGGGACAGGCTCATTTCAATGCACTTGGTTAAAAATTTTCCTAGGTTAGTCAAAGATTCCTCGAAGTTAGAACCATAAGGGTTAAAGTCATCCATATAGATTTCCACTGAATCATGAACCAGTTCAGCAAATATACTCAATACTGCTCTAGAGAAAGTGGTAGGAGCATTGCACAATCCGAAGGGAAGGACTCAGTATGTAAAAGTACCCCAAGGACAAGTGAAAGTGGTCTTATTTTGGTCTTCTAGGCTGATTTGGATTTGGTTGTACCTGCTAAACCCATCGTGGAAGGAGAAGAACTTCTTCCCTGCCAGGCCATCTAACACTTGATCTATGAAAGGAAAAGGGAAGTGGTCCTTATTGGCGACCTTGTTTAGTTCCCGATAATCGACATAGATTCTCCACTTCCCATTTTTCTTTGGCACTAGCACCAAAGGAGAGACCCATTCGCTGTCAAAGATAGGGTAGATGAATCCTACATCCAGCAACTTTTACAGTTCTTCCTTGACAATGTCCTTAAGGGCTGGATTCAGCCTCCTTTAAGGCTGCCTGACTAGTTTACAATCCTCTTTGATGTAAATGTGATGGTTACAGACTGAAGGGTGGACTCCCTTCATCTCCTTATGGCTCCAAGCAAAAGCATTTTTTCAATAAGCTACACAGATCTTTCTCCTGAGAGGTGGATAGGGATGAGTTGATATTCAAGGTTCTTTCTGGGCTGAATTCCACATTCTTAACTTGGAGAGAGGCTGGATCAGCCACACAGAGATCAACTAAGAGATTGGCTTGGGTTTCTTCCACCAGCTCTTCTAATGGCAACATACTAGGGGGTGGATTCTGAATCAAGTTTTCAATAAGGTCATCCTCGGTTTGCAGGCCCCCCATGGAAGCTTCTACTATACATAATGTTGTGGAATAGACTTCATCCTCATCTTCCTCCTCCAACCAGAGAGGTAAATCATGTTCTAACAAAGGTTGGGCAGGAGGATATAGGACTAGCTACTTGGACATATGCCCATCTTGATTGTCATGTTCCTAGCTTGACAACTGATGTAGGCATTTGCAGTAGCCAACCAAGGTCTTCCCAAGATGAGAGGATACCCAATGAGCTTTGCCTTTGGTTGGAGAACCAGGAAGTCAACAGGGTACTCCCAAGAATCAATGGAGACCATTACATCTTCCACAATACCCTCAGGGGTCATGGTGGAGCGATCTGCTAACTGCAGTACTGTTGTGGTCTTCTTAGGGAGCCCTGAAGGTTGAGCTTGAGCATAGTGTCCTTGGTCATCACATTAATGGCATCCCCAAGATCAATTAGGGTATGGGGGATTACAGTGCCATTGATGTGGACATCGACTACAAGATTCCCAGGGTCTAGATATTTAGGACAGATTACTTGCCCCAACATCAGGTCGGATAGTTTTCCTATGACATTGATAGTTGGAGCATCTCTCTTATCCCTGTCTGGGTGCTTGAAACACTTATTCTTGATCATCTTGTTCTATATAGGCACTTCCTTTATGGCTTGGAGAAGTGGTATCTTTACATATGACTGTTTTAATTCTCCTAGAAGTTCAATTTCTTCTGGGGTCGGTTGAGTGGTTCTAGTTAATCTCTTAAGAAAGGGTGGAATGGATTTTGGTTCACTTTCTTGTTTTTCTTCCTCATCCTCCTTAGGGGGAGGTTGGTTATCTGGGAGAACATTCCTAGGTCGTAGGTTGATCTCTTGAATTTCCATAGCATAGGTTGGGCATAATGTTTCTCCACTATATACATGTTGGGCTTGTCTGTTATTTGGGTTCAGGTTCGGTTGAGCAGGTATTTGAGGTTGCCTTGGTGGAGCAGGAGGTAATGGTTGTGGTTGAACAGGTGGTGGAGGCAAAAGAGCGGGAGGAGAGTTGTACTGGGGCCTCCAACCCTGATGTGGTGCATTCCACTCAGGCTGTGGCTAAGCATAAGAGTGAAACGAATGAGCAACTGTACGAGCATGGTATTGAGATGGATACGAATAAGGAGGGGGTGTGGACTAGGAAGGATGAGCAGGGAGACCCCAAGAAGGCATGGAAGTGGCTTGATCAAGGTTGTAATAAGTCTGGGATGTTCCTTTCATTCCCTGCTGGTAAGGTCTGGGCCCATGTGGCCTCCTTTGGTTCATGAAATAGAGTGGTTTAGTGGCTCCTTCGGCCCCCTGATATGCAACTTTAATTCTGGGCAAGGAAGGGCACTGATTCGTAGAATGGTCTTCTTCATAGAATGAACACACTTTTATAGAGTTCAATGGACATTCATTCCTAGGATTCTTTCTAGTGCACCTGGGACAGAAGATGGCCAAAGCCCTCTCGGCTTCCTATTGTTTCCTTTTGATATGCAAGGTATCCATTTGCATGGCAAGAGTCTGCCTCATCTCGCTCTTGAAATATTCCAGCCGATTCTCAAATTTTCTCCTAAGGAATGAACTAGATGAGGATGTACTAGCTAAAGTTTGACTTCCCCTACCTCTCTTTCTGGCTGACCTAAAACAGTTTCTAAACACATTCTTTATGTCATCATAAGGTAGTTGGTAGATGTCTCCCCTAGCCAACAAATGGAGGATACATAGAAGGTCTTCAGGGACTCCTCTGAGCAGGACCAACTTCAGAGATTCAGGGTCAAGTGTGCACCTGGCCCTTTTATAACTGACATGAAACCTCTCTTCATAGTCTTCTAAGGACTCATCACTTCCCATGGTCATTCGAAAGATTTCTTCCTTCGTATCCTTTGATCTACAATAGTGTTGGTATTTGTTGTTAAAGGCTTGCTGCATCTGAGTCCAGGTTGTGATGTTGTTTCCAGGTAACCCCATGAACTAGCACAATGATGCATCCTTGAGGGTAAAAGGAAACAGTTTCAACTTCTGCTCATCTTTTGCATAGTCATAGGTCCAACAGAGAACAACAAATTCAAACAAGAAGGTATCAGGATCCTCGGTAGTCAATCCATGGAAGTGAGGTAAGGCTGAAGGACTTATGTTTTTCATTTTAGTGTCCCCATTGGTCTCTCGGATAGGAAAGACACCTTCTATTCTCTCCCCATTTCCTCTAACGTTTCTGTTTTCAGCCATGGTCTCAGGAGGAATGGTTTCTTGCTATTCTTCTGTTATAGGATATTCGTATATCTCTGGAGGTTCACCTATAGGTTCTTCTGGGTCACTGCCACCAAAGAAGAGAGAAGGGTGACTTAGTGATGTGGTGGGGGTGTTGGGTAGGAATTTTCTTGAATTGTCTCTGTTCCTACGAGGCATGAAAGGAAATTTCTTTTTGGGTGATTTTTGTTTTTTTTCTACTTGCACCTACAAAACTGAAATGGATTGAATGAAAAATTTCAACTAATGAAATAAACTTGCTGAAATGAAATTGCAAAATTCAAATGAGAGCAAGAAATGAATAATTTACGCTTGTTGAAATGGCAATTGCAGAATTGAAATGAAAGTAGGAAATGCCTAATCTACGCTTGCTGAAATGGAAATTGTGGAATTGAAATGAAAGCAAGAAATGCCTAATCTACTTTTGAAGAATTGAAATTGCAGAATGGAAATGAAGCAACTACTCTACTTTTACTAAAATAAACTACTTAGCAGAATGTTGCAGTAGAAAATAGAAGAAAGAAGTAATCACAAAATACTCTGATGACTCCCTGGCAACAGCGCCAAAAATATGGTGAGCACTATTATTGTAGCAATAATGCTGCAACTCCTGGGGCTTCCTACTTTACTTTTATCAACCTGGTAGTTCATAACAAACTTAGAAGCGACAGTGCTGTATGCACAAGTACTAGCTCTTACTGCAGGCTGTCACTTGATCAACTGGCACAAGTTCACTAGGAGTTTAAGCCAACTTCTATGAGTTCTCAGAAGAAGCTTTAGTTGTGATGAAAGGAAACTAACTCTACAGGGGCTATTCTACTTGCAGAAAGAGAATGAAAACTGAAATGAAACGCAAACCCTTGCAAACCCTAGTTTACCCACTAACCCTACTTTTGCAAGAAAAGAGATGGAAACTACTAAAATGGGGGCTATTGACTACTGAAAAGGTCAATTGCATTTATTCAAGATGCTTCTGAAAAGAAATGAGAAGAAATCATCTTTTTGTACTTTTGAGTGTTTTTATGTGAAATTATTATGCTTGTGATTTATCTGGTTGTGACTGTGCAGAGGATTGGTGGCAAAGGAAGATGGAGTTGGTTGTTATAGAGGTGGATGATGGCGTGGAGAGGTCCTAAGAAGCTCCTAGTACCCTTCTGGAGACTTCCATAGTGATCGGACTTCGAAAAATCACTAATAGAAAATTCCACAAGAAGCTGCAGGGGATCTACAGGAGGATCTACACGAGGAGGCCGAAAGCTGTTTTTGGAGTTTTGAAGGTGGAAAAAATGATGGGAAAGGGGAAATGAAGGCTAGATGAAGGTGTTGAGGTGTCTAAAACTTGTCAAAGAAGACCAGGGATGAACATGATGGTTGGATTTGTTCAAATGGTAAGAAAACTGTTTTATGGAAAAAAACGTAGAAATTAGGGCAGATTGGCGAAATGTTGCGAATGAGCTGGGAAACCTATGAGAAGTGAGCTAGTTCTAGTTCTTTTATGGAGGGATGGTGAGCTGGGATGTCCTGCAAGAGATCTGCACATTTACTTATCAAAACTTGACCAAAGAAAGAACTAAAAACAGAATTTTGTCTAGTTTGACCTAATTTCTGACCTACAAATAGAAAATGTTGAACAATACCTTATGAACAGAAAAGCATGCGAGAGAACTATGGTAAAATAACATGAAATGATCTAAGAAATTGAATTTGAGCCAATATCAACTTTTCCAAATCAAAGTATCACACTAGCAGTTGCATGGAAGAGCAAAAACTGTGTTTTTGGTGGTAGCGGTAATGCCTTGACCTCAAATCATAGTCCCAGGAAGGGATAAAGGAGATCAAAACCTGTTGTTGGCCTTTTTGAATCTTTTTCTGTCACTGCAACAACTTACTTAAGCAACTTGAAACAAAAACAACTATACTAACCATCAAAAGCAACCTAATCTAACAAAGTAAAACGAATCTATGCAACATAAATTAACTCATGAATTGAAACAAAAGCATATAAGTACATAGTAGGAGGTGTTGGGTAGCTTGGGTTGGGCCCTAACCCAAGAGCTTCAGCCCTCTGAAAGAGATCAGTGCTGGCTCAAAAGATGTTTCATCTTCATTATCAAAAATAGCAGTCACATTACATAAACTGTTCTAAAAAAGAACTTGAAAATGAGTTGAACACAATGCTACACAAAAGTGCGAAAATATACTAATAACTGGCTAACCTATTGAGGCTCTAAGCCTTCTTATTTATACAAATGGGGACTTCCAATAGTCCTCCTAAAATCAAGGAACTTGGCTTCTTAGAACTGAAGATAAACAACAGTCCTACTTGACTTGCTCGGCTGCCCCTTGAAATCATCAATGTGGACCTTTGTGCTCCGAGTTGCTGATGAAGGATTCAAGGAAAGGGGTCATTAATGAAGGAGACACCCGCCCTACAAGTCCTCTTCCCTGTTTTCCTCTAGTTTGGCTGCCATTTGCTCATAAATTCCTTGTCTTTGTCCAAAATTGTCCAAAAAATCTGCATAAAACACACATTAGACTACATGGCAAAGTGACTAACCCAATTCACTCTATTAGCATAAATATATTAAAAAACATGCAACAAACTAATGAGATTGGTGGATCAAGTCGAAATAAGAGGCAGAATGAGCCCATATAATTACCCATTTCTGGGGCTCATCACCAGGGACCAAACTGCCTGATATTCTTCATAAACCCTAGATGTTCCCTTCATTCTTATGTGCAAGCGTCTGAGACTTCCTAGACACACCCTTGAACACTTAGTGCATGCATCTGGTGCCGAAAAATCTTAGTTATGAGCCAATGAATGAGAAACAAAAACCATAGATCTATGCGAGCTTCAACCTTGTAGTTTCAGACCCTTTTACAAACTTTCTCTATCAAATCTATGCAAATCAAGAAAATAAAAGAGAAGAGAAGATGGCTTGATCAATGTGTCCAAATGAGCTTGAGGTATCTTCTATTTATAGGCTTCCATGAGGGTCCACTTAATGTTGAGGCCAACCTTTCCAATTGCACATATGCATAGGGCCATCCTGATCCAATATACATGAGTGGGAACATAAATTTAAAAACCAACTTCTGCTTGTCTAAATTAGGTGATCTTTAGATCTATTTTGGTCCTCTTAAAAATAGGAATCTATTGCAATTATTATCTTCATCATATGAGTTGTCCAAAGTGGAATTTGACTGTAGTTGCATAATTTTAACAACTACAACTTTGTAGAAGAGGTTTAAAACTACAAGACAGGTGTTGAGAATAGCAACAAGAAATGCTAAAAATAACATTCAGAATATTCCAATTTTAATTTGTCCTTGAATTAGAATTGAGAATTAAAATTAGAATTTAGTCTCACCAGCTATTTGAAAAATAATTAATTAATTCATCTTGGCTTAATTAGTTGGAGAAATTCAAGCTAGAAGTCTTTGTGAAGTTGTGCAACAGTTATCCCTTAAATTAAGGAGATTATCCCTTAATTAAGGAGATAAGGATGAGTTATAATTGAGTTGTAATTAGTTAGCTCAGTTATCTGAGTTATGTCCAGTTAAATTAGTTCAAAACAATTTGAGGAACTAATTGTGAGTTCAGTCAGTTAATGGATGCATGCATCAAACTAGTGTACTTCGAATAACTGAAGATTCTCTCACCAGTAACTCATGCATGTTTATTTAGATAAAGACCCAAATGAGATTAAAGACAGGGACATTGTACTATCAGTTGCATGAGTTTTCCTATAAAGGAAACTCATCCATGCAGAAGGAATAAGGTTCCTTGAGGATCGCACAACTTTACAGGGTGTCAGATCAATGTGAGTGATCAATGTTACACTTGGTAATAGTAAGATCACCCAGGAGAAACAACGCAAGGAAATAGGAGTCTTAGAGGGCAAAGGAGAAGGCATATGAGCAATCTATTCTGTCTATGAGCAGCAGTGAGAAATTGTACTGAGAGTTGGATAACTGTGAGAGCTAAAGCTTTGTGTAATTCTGAGATATTTCCACCTTGTATGATAATATAGATGGTGGGGTTTTTAGCTGAGGCTTTCCCCTGAGTATTTTATGTGTATTGATTCTTCTTCTGGTTATATGTGTTTCGCTTGATCTTACTCAACTCCATTAATCTTCTGTAAGTTTGATTGTAGAGGTAGATTAAGTATTTTGCTTTAGTTATATTGCATAATCAAGTTAATCTACAGTTAGAATTTCTACATGGTATCGGAGCTAAGTTTATCGGAGCTGTGAATAGTATAGTAAGAAGAAAATTCGAAGTCTGAAGTTCGGGGTTGCAGGTACAAATCGAATTCATCTCATACTTCAGGTTGGTCAATGGAATTCTATGGCTTGAGACTCGAATATGCCTTGGATGGCAACTCAAATTACATAGCATGGAAAGATCACATGGAAGCTGTATTAGAAGACAACGACTTGAATAATTTCATTGATCAAGAAATCCCAAAGCCAGGCTCAACTAATGCATAAGAGTTGGTTGAATGGAAGAAGTGTGTGGCGACGGCAAGACGGATCATCCTTGAGGGAGTTTGAGACCATATTGTCTCGAGTCTCCATGGGAAGGATACTCTATATTCAATGTGGAAGACATTGAAAGACCTATACCAGAACAATAGCGACCAGAGGAAATTAGCACTCAAGGACAAGCTTCGAAGAATCAAGATGGAGAATTGCAATAGTATTTCCACATATCTGAACAAGCTCACCACTTGCAGAGATGAGCTTATCAATGTGGGAATAACTACTGCCGATGATGATACAGTGAGCCTCGCTCTCCTTGGCCTTCCAAATAGCTAGAATAGCTACTAGGACTCTATGAATGGAAGGGAGAAACAGATAGATTGAGAACGAATGTGGTCAGATCTCATGCAGGAGGAGATCAGGAGGAGCAAACAAAATGGTTCTTCATCTAATGATGATGAAGAAAATCTAGCCAAGTAAGGCAAGGAAAGGGAAGGGGAAGGCATCCCATTCTGAATCGAATTCTTCTCGTGGAGGGAAGAAGGTTGACAAGTCTAAAGCGAGATGTTTTAATTGTCACAAGAACGGTCATTATGCAGCTAATTGCCCATCGAAGAAGTCCAAGAAGGGATCCTCGAAAGGATTGGAAGGTGAGGCATTAACCTCTCAGTTCGAAATGGACTTCACCCTCATCGCATGCATGGTTGTCATCGATGATGGGTTGTGGTTGGTTTCTTGACAGTGGAGCCTCATTCCACATGACCGACGATAAAAGTTTATTTAGTACCTTGGAGGAGAAAGACCTCAAGATGCACATAGAGATGGGTGACGATGAGAGGTAAAGTGTTTCAGGAGTGGGCATGGTTGCTTTTTAGAGGGAGCATGGAGCTCTTATCACCTTGACAAATGTGAAGTATGTGCCTAGACTAAAGAAGAACTTGGTATCGATCGTGATGTTGGAGGATAAAGGCTACGATGTTGTCTTCAGTAAGGGAAAGGTTTTCCTTAGACACATCACCACGAGATAGGTGAAACAAATTGGTTCATGAGTTAAGAGCTTGTATGCTCTTGAGGTTCAAGATGCATGCAAAGCCTTGAGGAGCAAGGAAAATGTTAGAGACTTGGTGGTTGAGAGGGAGAGTAAATTACCTCTCAACCTGCAGTCCCAGAAGAAGTCTCAGACAATTGTGGAGGAGCCAAAATTGGAGATGCTGAGAGGAGACCGAGTGGAGGCATCCACTCATGCAGAGACCTCCATTAGGGGGAAATTTTAAGCCAAGTGGGTAGAGGGAGCACATGCAGCCATACCTCCAGGTGTGAGGTGGGGTAATGTGAAGTGATAGTCTCAAGAAGGTTGAAATTGGGTAGGGTCCATTGAGAGGTTTTATCTCATGGATCGTACCTTGCTACAGGAGCCCAAAGCACATAGTAGCGGGAGGAGTTAGTAGGATTGATGCAGTCAGAGATCAAATTGATAGAGGCTAGAGCAGTCAGATACTAAAGAGCGCAGAGAAGGATTAACAACAGTGCAGACAGAAGCACAAAATTTTCAGTCGATAGAGGTAATAACAGTCAGAAACTTTGATGACAGATGCATCATACTGATTCAGGTTGGATATTCTTTTTTGTTTCTGCAGTTGCTGGAGAAACAACACTTAAGAGAAGTGTTGCATGTAGAACATTCCAAAGGTTCAGGATCGGGATCGAGTTGAATTCCTTTCTTGTTGAGAGGGAGTGTTGAGAATAACAACAAGAAATGCTAAAAATAGCATTCAGAATATTCCAATTTTAATTTGTCCTTGAATTAAAATTAGAATTTAGTCTCACCAATTGTTTGAAAAATAATTAATTAATTCATCTTAGATTAATTAGTTGGAGAAATTCAAGCTAGAAGACTTTGTAAAGTCATGCAATAGTTATCCCTTACATTCAGGAGATTATCCCTTAATTAAGGAGATAAGGATGAGTTATAATTAGTTAGCTCAGTTATCCGAGTTATGTCCACTTAAATTAGTTTGAAATAGTTTGAGGGACTAATTGTGAGTTCAGTCAGTTAATGCATACATGCATCAAACTAGTGTACCCCAAATAACTGAAGATTCTCTCATCAGTAACTCATGCATGTCTATTTTGAGAAAGACCCAAATGAGATTAAAGACAGGGACATTATACTATCAGTTGCATGAGTTTTCCTATAAAGGAAACTCATCCATGCAGAAGGAATAAGATTACTTGAGGGTTGCGCAATTTTACAAGGTGTGAGATCAGTGTGAGTGATCAATGTTATACCTGGCAACAATATGATCACCCAAGAGAAACAACACAAGGAAATAGGAGGCTTGGAGGGTAGAGGAGAAGGCATATGAGCAATCTATTCTATCTATGAGCAGCAGTGAGGGATTGTATTGAGAGCTGGAGAGCTGTGAGAGCTAAAGCTTTGTGTAATTCTAAAGTATTTCCACCTTGTATGATAATACAGATAGTGGGGTTTTTACTTGAGGCTTTCCCTTGAGTATTTTTTGTGTTTCATGTGTATTGATTCTTCTTCTAGTTATATGTGTTCCGCTTGATCTTGCTCAAATACATTAAGCTTCCACAAGTTTGATTGTAGAAGTAGATTAAGTATTTTGCTTTAGCTATATTGCATAATCAGGTTAATCTACAGCCAGATCTCTACAACAGGGGCAACACAACCCTTGGTAGGTTGGGTTGAAAGGACAACTTCCAGGTAAGGCTAAATGGTACACCTGAGAGAAGGTGGAGGAAAAATTTCCTCACCTTATTCAATAGAAGCTTTTGAGGACCAAAAGCCTCCCAAAATGGGGAGGTGTGATCTAGATTGGATAATTATAATGTTTATTGTCCATCTCATCTCTTTTAGAGTGGAAAGAGTGGAGGAAACAACTCACTCCCATTTTTACCGACAATACTGAGTTTGGCGAATTGGGGTTTAAAACTTTCCAAGAGCATTTTGATTCATCAAACAATAATTTTTGTGGGTAAAACTTTGTCTCTTTAGCTTTACACCTTTTTGTCCTATTCTACACAAAAACGCCTTTCCAACTTCATAAGCATCGCCTCAATTAAAGTTCATATGCAAAAGTTATGCCACTAGAAATTTGATCTTCCTGTTTGACCATCATAATTCAAGAGGATGCCACATCAACCCCTGTTATTCATGAAAAAGGGGCTAGCCATTGATCATGATGAAGACGACTCTAGAAGAGTCAACAATGTAACTCTAGTTAAGATTTGAAGGAGTCAAACTTAACCACTAGTAGGCTATTGGGTTGTGTTATAACCAGACCATTAGGAGGGAAAGGGGTTCCGTTCTTTTTTAGTGCATTTTGTTCCATAGACGAGAATAATAATTGAGAGGGATAGGGAGAGAACACATAAAGAGTATCTGTGCATAGTAGTAGCCGACGAGCCACGAGCCTTACTTCTTTGTACCCGCATCCATTTTCTATTTAGAGAAAGAGGGTACAATGACCTCACCTTCCAGCTGGGTTTTCTCTCGAAAGGGTTTCTGAGGATATATCTTGTGTCAGTTGTGGTTTGTGAGTTTTTATTTCATTGTTTTCCATTTTCTGTTTAATTATAATTTGCATGCATACACAATAAACTGTAATTTACATATCTAAAAATATAAAGAGAAATAAACCCTCCTAGCATAGACTTTGGATTTTTAAAGTATAATTTATCTGATATATTGTGAGAAATGTCTAGTGGAATATTTACAAAAGTTTACAGATCAAAATATAACCACATTAACTTTATTTTATCAAAAAATGGTGATAAACTCAAATAACCTACAATATAAATAATTTGTATTGTGTCAAGAGGCACTTTACAACCTAGTATTGGGGAGACATTATAGTGGTATGTAAAATTAAGCATTAGATATAATAATAATAATAATAATGTTGGCTCAATTAAAATATAATCAAAATAATAAATCGATTCAATTCAAATTTGTTATATAAAATTTGGTTTTATAATAAAATTACAAACAATTTCCGAAAAAAAAAAAAAAAAAAATAAAAAAATAAATAAAAAAATAAATAAAAATAAAATAAAATAATAATAATAAAATACATATCACATTAAATAAATTAAATAACAATAATTCATATGAATAATCAGATATGAAATTTTTAAAAAAATAAACACATTAAATAATAACATTTAATTGATAAACATATACTCATAATTAAAAGTAATTTAATATAAAGAAAAATAAAATATATATAATAAATATAACGATAAATAATAACATTTACCCTTAAAAGTAAAATAATGATTTAAATCAATAAAATATTTTCAAAATCTCGTTTTAAATATATCTATATAATATGCGCATATCACATATTATTTTTAAAGCAATAAAAATAAAAGAAAAATTAATATATATATAATATATATAATATATAATAATAAAGTGTAAATAAATAAAAATAAAATATAATACTACTCTAAAATACCAGGAATTTATTTTTGTAAAATCACAAATTAAAAAAATCATTATTCTCCCACACTTAATTAGAATAAATAAATTATATTAAAATATTAAACATTAAAAATAAAAATAATAAATTATATCAAATATAATAAAAGAAATATTTAATATACCTCAAAAATTACAATAATGTTTATAAACATTCGAATATCTTTTTAATTCTCTTAAATTATAAATTCTCTCTCAACTGTGTTTAGAGTACTCTTATAATTTTTAGGAGAGATTTCATATAGTTAATCTAAATTACAATATGAATATATTCTTAATTTAACTTTACTTTCAAATCCTCTTAATAACATTTTCTTCGACTAATTTTATACTTTTCCATAGAATCTTTTAGCCTCATGGAATTATTAACTTCAAATACCATAGAAAGACTTTGCTTTTATAAAACTAAGTAATATATTCATAAATTACAAGACGCTGACATTAGTGGATATAGTTACATAGTTATTATTTCTAAAACCTAAAATTCTAGTATTACATCAACATTACTTTAACAACTTTTGGAATAAAATGATACCCTATAAAATTATAATCTAGGTTTTCCTTTTATGAAGAAACATGAAGGTGATGACCACACTATTGAGCTTTCATGGAGGGTTATGGAAAGCCTAACTTATTAAACACATTAAAGCAGTAAGTATCAATGGAGGTTGAGAATTGACATCCATTAAACATATAACTAACTATGCTACAAAGCAGTCTCATGCATTAAAATTCTCTCTGTCGATATTTACCTAAACCTTAATTTGATAGTGATTCTCACATATATTATATACTATGGAGTACATAATATGAAAATACAACTCATCACTAAACAACTTACATGGTGGACACAGTGTATTGTTTCTAGGCCTTTGTGGGTATATAAAGTATATTGATTAGTTAGACAAGAAAACCACTTATTTTTTATTTTCTCACTAGATATAACACGAGATTGTTAAGGATAAAGAATGGTTGGGATAAATGCTTTGGTTTAAATTTGAGCTAATAAAAAATATTTAAAGATGTTGGACTTTTAAATTATGGTCGGAAATTGTGAAGGATTATGAGGATCATAAAATTTAAATTTAAATTAGAATTAAAAATATAATTAAAATTATATACTATTGTAATAATAATTAAATATTAAAATCTAGAATAAATATAAATGATAATGATAATTATAAAAAGGATTAATATATATATAGACAATAAACTTAAAATTAAAAAAATATAATAAATATATATACTATATTAATATACATATTAATATACTATTGTAAATAATAGTTAAATTGATTTAAAAATTTAATGATAAATTGTAAGAATGATTTATATATTATAGATAATAAACCTAAATAAAAAGAATATTAATAATCTACTAGATTAAGTGTTGAACATTAATATATATATCAAATAATAGTAAGAATGAGCAAAGTCCCCTTGATCGAGGTGAAAACGACGGCGATGAGGATGATTAATATGACAAGGGCGAAAGGCCATGACAAGCCTTATGGTATACGGGTAATGATGCCGGCGAACAGGAAGATCCACATAGGGGATATAATCCCAAGGAGGAGCAAAGACAGAGTAATGAAAATCAGAAGTGGTGGTAGAAACGCTTCAGTGATGGGACATGGGTATGATGACACAGAGGTAAGACAAGGGGGAGTGGACGATTATGAAAACTGCAGGTGGCAGAGGGAAGTGGGGAAGAGGAACGAGGATGGGCGGCAAGAAAACAAATATGAAGAAGGAAGGAGGCGCGAGGGAAGGAATATGGTAAATGCAGTCCGAGGGAGAGTGCAAAGAAACAGAGTGGTGAAGACCATAGCAAGGATTAAAGCAGGAAGGAGAAGGCGGAAAGACATCCTACCCACAGTGAGAAAAATGAGGAGGGAAGCGACTGAGACGAGTAGGGGTGGAAAGGGAACGGGTAAGGAAGAAAATATGGCGGACTCTTGGGAAGCATGGGAACAATATCAGACAGGTATGGACAGGCCGGAAAAAGAAGAGGAGATGTATAGCTCAGAGCAGGATGGTCAAGAGCAGCCAAGGAGGAGCGTAATGAGGAAAGGGAAGTCCCCTAAGGATAGGCATCAGGAAGAAATGAGGAACAGAGAGAAGGGAGGCAAAGGACAAAGGGAGGAAGGGGACCTCGGTGGCCATTCCGGCATAACGTGCCAGGGTAGCAGAGTAAAGGAGGATAACAAAGGGAGCAGAGGACGGGGATGGAATCGTAGAGGGAGAGGGAGAGGAAGATCGACTGGAAATCAGGAGAGAAGCGAACCATCGCCGGTGGGTAGAAGAAGGGGCAGGAAAACGCTGAAACGGAGGGTCCAGCATGCTGAGAGTGCTTAAAACGAAAACACCGATGAGGACATTCGGAAAATTACCCAGAGAATGGAGGAAGAAGCTATTCAGGGACAATCGGATCCCGAAATGAATGATTGGGAATACTTGCTGACGGATCCAGGGAATACTAGAGGGAGGATGTCCCTGTATAAACAGGCACTACACGTATACTGGGTTATGAAGAGGCTGTTGGCAAAAGCCATGGAGCAGGTTGCTATGGAGATGGCTGAATTAGCCCAAGGAATTCCTAACCTGAAAAAAGAGATGAAAAACATTCAGGTGATCCGTCTTATGCAGGATAACAAACTGGAAGAGATAAAGCAACATATAAGGAAGATCGACACAAGAATAAAGGAAGAAGGCGACCAGCTGGAAGCCATGGCAGACTGATACCTGGAGATATGTATAAATGTTCATAATTAGGATGCAAAGAGTCAGTTCTAATTTTTGTTATAATATATAATGCAGATAAGAGTTAGTAGTAATCTCTTTGACTGTTTAGTTTACTTAGCCTGGACAAGAAGACTCAACATTTTTTGTTTATGGATGGCTATTAAAAACTTAAGGTGGCCAATAGACCCAGTTTCCCTTCGGGGCGGGTTGAGGCCACCATGTGCATGTACAGGTTTCAACTCGAATTAATAGAATATGAATGGACCCATGTTAGCTTACCAAAAAAAAAGAATGAGCAAAGTCAAATCCAAAAAAATAATTTATTTATACATTTCTTTTTTATATACAAAAGAATGTGTGAGATCATTGTAATTCCACTCATTATAACTCTTTTAAATATAAAATAAGGAAAAATCAAAGCAAATGTATGATATCATTGTAACTTGAGTTATGAAAATAATCATACAATTCCTCAAAATCATGTGTTATATATATATAAAAGTATAAAATCTATAACTACAATAAGAAGACATTGATGTTAAAAAAAGATTGATATAAAATTGATATTGATATAAAGAAAAGATTGATATAAGATTGATAGCTCATTGTAAATTGAAAGTAACATGCAATCTTATAAGTAAACACAGATTTAATTAAAAATAAATTTTGATTATGTATAAAGAAACTAAAATGAAAACAATTATTGACTAAAATAATAAAAAATTATATAATATATATAATATATATATATATATATAAAACCACCATTAAATACTTTTACACTATATTTTATATTTTAGTTTAAATACATTATCTATTATATTTTTGTGGTATTAGTAATTAAATGATATATATCAATTTGGTAGGGCAAATTAAAAAAAAAATCAAAAAAATAAGGTGGATACTTATTTGGAACATTTGTAACTTTTGTATTTGCTTAAAACAACCATTTTTGATTGTAGGGTTTTTCATGAGAAAATAAAGCAACATTATTCATTTTTTCTCTTTTAATTAAAGATAATGCTTATACATCCCTTGTGCATTACTATTTTACCAAACATTACTAAATAGAGAATACATCTACATCACTTGTAAATGTAGTTCATTTTTTTTCTCTTTTATTAAATATAATGCTTATCTATCATTAATTTACCAAACACTGCTAAATATAGAATACATTAATTTACCAAACACTGCTAAATATAGAATACATTAATTTACCAAACACTGCTAAATATAGAATACATCTACATCGCTTGTAAATATATCCAAACCAAGGAATTTGTTATTTTAGTACGAAGGTTTAACATATAGTGGCCCCCTTATACTTATTTCTCCAATTTATATTGAATGTCTCACTCTACTATTATAAAATAGATGTAATTTTGAGATAGGTTGATATAAACACACTTCTAATTATGTAAAAGTATAAATATTTTTTTTTCTTATTTTGGAAATTATGATATCAAAATATATAAAGTAGATTTTATATATTTTTAAAATGTATTTAAACTATTATACTTCATCTTTAATTTTATTTTTAATGGAAGAGAGATCAAATATTACATTATCTCTAACCGTTAAGTTAAAGAGACCTATTCATTATTATGGATGATTGAAAAGCATTCAAAATTACATTAAAATTTAATAGATAAAGAAAAGGGAATGGATGATGAAGTTAAGGGTGAACTATTTTAAACATTAACAAATTACAAGGATAAAACAAAAATGGGTAGCAATTAAGTTTTGGGTCTTAATACACGTTAGACATGTCTTTTCACTACTTAATCTACAATAAAAAGTAAACTGAATTATAAAATATAATAAAAAATGAGAGAAAATATCCTATTCTAAACTATGTATGCTATGTCAAGGCTATATAAACAATAGTACGCTAAAATATTTTGCATGACTTTTAACTATACTTAATTTCTTCATCTACTTTCTTATTTATAAAGACTAATTCATAAGTTCAATATTATCATTATTATAAATTAAAAAACAATACTTAATATGATTTTGAAAAAAATATAAAAAAAGTTTTTTAAATAACAATGAGATTAAAAAAGTTCAATAAATTTGCGATTACAACTATTTTTAAAATATCTATATATGCTCTAATACTATTTCAAAAATACAAAATTTTTATAAAAAATTATTTTTTATTATAAAATTCAAATATTAATCTAAAATAACTATATAAAAAACTTTAAAATTTAACTTCTCCCATTCAAACCAAACCAATTAAATTTCTTTAGTGATTAATTAAATTACTCTAAAAGTCCAAAAAATCAACACCGTGAATTCCAAAATAATATATATTTATTTAAACTATCTTGTTAATAGTTTTTGCATCACACAAAGTAATCTCTGAGCTATTTATTTATCATATTGTACATGATATAAGTGATGGCCAACAAGCTATGGTTTGTAAATCCTTTGTTCGTAGGGAAGATTAGGTGTGACAAATATGTTTTTCCTTCTCTAGCATAGCATGGATATTTGGTATCCTCATGCTAAATTAAAAGAATCTCCCAACTATTTAATGGCGTGTAAATTTTCTCTTTAATTAATATAATTTTATGGTATATATATATATATATATGTATTGATTTTAATTTTATAATTTTTTTTTTTTTAATAATATTTTTATTAGATACATGATTGATTATTGTTGGAAAAGTAATTTTATTGGTTTATGTAAATTTGGATTACTCAATTGAGAGGAAGGTGAAAACCTCAAGTGAATGCTAATAGTTATAGAAGTCCAACATACCTCTTTGAATATGAAACTAAGGGCCGCACCAATTGTATTATTGTGTATCATATGAATGAGAAAAGAATATCACCTATTCTTTTCATTTTGGTTTTGATGTTTAGAGTAATTTGTTATACACTAGCACAACCACATTAATAAATGTGGTTGATATACGCCATAAGCATCAACTTACAACATATAATATTCCATAATTAAATTTGTTCCATAATATTCTATAGTTAAATATATTTTCGTAAATTTTAATTTGCCCCTTGATAAAAATGACCAATTCCCTTTTTGTACTCATTCTTTTTCATGACTTCTGCAAGTCTTTGCAATAACGTGACTTTCCTACCCTCCTCGTATACAATACAACTATTTATCGAAGTATATCTTTTTTTAGGATGATACCAAAGACTTAGGTTTTTTGTTCTTTATTTTTTAAAGATTTATGAGACAGTCAAAAGTGAACTCAATTCGAATTTTAAAGTCGATTTAAACAAATTAAACAACACCTCAACGAATTTAACAGATTTATTGTGGAATTTATTGAGCTATTTGTCTTGAACATTGTCTTTCCCAGCTTAAAACAAATTTATTCAAATTCTATAACTTGATTTTTTTATTAAAATCTATGGAACTTTGTTGCTTAGTTTACGATGATGAGAAGGTAGCAAAGTTACTCCATCTGCACTGCTATCTATGCACGACTTAAGAATTCTATCCATGTTATAGAGTGTGCTTACAATGTTCATTGTCAGACCTTCACATCGTAATTTTAGTTAAATTCAAAACTATGCTAAAGAATGGAATGGTTTAGATATAAAACAAAGTACTGATATTTATATCTTAGTTTTAAAGAGAGTACTGATATTTATACATTAATTTAAATAACATATAAAAATACAATTAAAAAGAGTACAGATATAAAGCACAATATGAAGCTTCATCGCATAGCTTTAGGGGTTGTCACAAACAATGTCACTGATAATAATCAGACAAATTGACTCAACGATTACGACTACACGACAACTCTTGGGGACCAACCCAACCCAATCCAATCCAACGTGGCTAAATAAATGATTTTTACATTACATCTCTAATTATTTGATTTGAAATTGAAAACTCTTTCAAATACTTTCATATCATTCGTTGGATGATGTATTAGATGAAAAATATTCTCTTGAAATCAATTCTTGTCCACTCATTTATTTAAAAATCAAAATTCCCCAAGTCCAATTCCAATATAGACCACGCCTACGATGTAATATATTATATTGCAAAATTTAATGTGTTATAGCAGAGACTTAAACAAAAGTGTAATTACACACAGAAAAATAAATAATACCTTTGAGACTACAATCACAATAACATTATTGATAAAACATTGAATGTTATAATAGCAATCTCTAGGATGTATGAAACTAAAAGTGTTCTCTCTTGCTATTACATTCACAAAATGAAAAATCATTTTATTATTATATGACAAAAAATATGATTAGGTATTAATATCAAGAACCTTATAATACGAGAAGCCTAAGAATGTGAAAAACTATGTGACAAGTTATCTACAAGTGTTTACATAACATGATCAATGACCAACAACCAATACATACCTAAGTCATACATTTTCGATTGCACTATGTGACAAGTTATCTATAAGTGTTTACATAAAATGATCAATGACCAACAACCAATACGCACCAAAGCAATCAATTTTCAATTGTAATTTAAAATATTTTTTTTATTGCACTTGCAAGATTGAACTTGGGTGGGGAGGATTCCATTCCTTCGTCCCAAGGAACCAAAATAACCCTTCACAACAAACCAAATATAAATAGTTATTGAAAAACTAGAAATTAATAATTTTTCAATTTCAATTCTAAGTTTTTTAGGTAAGTTCGGCAATGGTGAGGGTACATCATGCTCATGTCCAAGAATAACACCCAAATAAAGCAAAGAATTAATATGATGGCTTAACATCTAGAAATACCTTAACAAAACACTCCCACAATCTATCCAAAGCCCATAATAAATTTTAACAATATAAATTATAAAATAAAAAATCTTATTAAAATTAAATTTTATATTTTAATTAATTTTGATAATTCTTTAATAAATAATGTCCATGCCAACACCATGATAACATTTCTATCCACATTTCTATTTCATATATCTTTATTCCATCTCACCTAAGTCTTAATGGGAGGATGTGGAGTTCACAATGCATGAGATTTGGGCAACCATCAATGGATTTCCTATTTTTTGGGGGACCATGTGCTTGTAAAATGCTGAATATTCTATCCCAACCACACTCTTGACACTATGAGATAAAGCAGAGTTGTTAGTAGCAGGGTACACGTTGGTGTGAAACAAACTAACAGAGGCATAAGGGCTGTTAGTGAGTCGAGGGAAATGAGGATGGCGTGGTAATGCTAACACATGTGGAAGATTTGGGCGTGGATGTCTCCATCAGGGAGATCATTACAGAGGCTGATTTGATTCTCTTGTTAAGAACTAGGATCGAGATAGATGCTGGTATGTAGAACCAAGATAACTGTCAGTCTGTTTTTGTATTTGATTCAGTACATAGTGGGGGAGGAAGGTGAAGAAGATGGCTATTTTGGTGGGAGATTCATCTAATTTCCAAAAATGTCAAATTTTGGGGTATTTGAATTAGTACATAGTGGAGGAGGGGCAGGAAGTTGGCTATTTTGGTGGGAGATTAAACCTATCTGCCAAGTTTTGGGTGTAGGGAGGGGCAGTTTAGTTTAGCTCTGGTGGATTCTATCAACTGTCACTCGTGAAGAGTAATTAGAGGTGGACTGCCCAAATCTTCTTGCCATCTCCATGCAAATCTCAAGTACTCACAGCACAGTAAGTACAGCACAATAATTAATGTGGGCAGAGCTGTCGTTCTGTGTGGGCTGGTAGAGTTGGTGTCAGGCTTAAAAGTTTTTATTCTCTTTGTTATGGTATGATATGATTGGGATTATCCATTGAGGAGGGCTAAATTCTAATCACCATAGTAAATTTAAAGGTGAGAAACTGGCTCACTGAAATGAGTGAAGCGTGTTTAAGGGGTTAAGGGAGTAAGTGGGTTTAGTACACACAAGGCACATGATTGTTGGAAAGAAAGAAAATGCCTGAATCCCATTATGGGTAGATCAGAAACTTCACACATATGATGTAACCGCCACAGAAAGAAAGAGACAGACTGGTGTTGTTGGTGTGTGGGGTAGGACTTGTTTCAGTATGAGGCAGTCAATGTGAAAGAGATGGGCAGGCTGAATCCCTTCTGTAAATATATTATTATTATTTTTGAGGCAGGTTGGTTGGTTGGTTGAGAATCCAATTTGGTCCGTTGCATTAATGAGGGAGAGAGATAGAGATGAATATATTAAGAGGTGGAGTGAATCTAGGTGTGTAACCTGCTTGGAATCTAGAGGGTGGGTTTGGGAGTATAGATAATTAGTATCACCTTGTTTTTCTCTCATGTGTTGGGGATTGAAATTCGGATGGTTAAATGGGTAGAGGGGATATAGACAGAGAGATTATGGGGATGTGCATGATAGGGGGAAAACAAACAAATAAAGCAAATAATACCAATCCAACAGGGTATCCAGGGCTAGAGCGCTCTGCCTAAAGCTGCTTTTGGGAGGTGTTGCAGAGCTAGATGCTAGTGTCTATTTAGAGGGGTATGTGTGCATGGAATTGGTGTTATGTGCAGATTTAGATTTGTGAGTGGGGCAGGGTGTGAACGGGGATTAATGAAAGGGCATGGGCATGGGCATGGCAGAGGGGAGCTTTAACGGAAGTGGGTCATGCAGATGAGCAAGGGATGGGATATGCTGTAGCTTGGTGTTAAGGGGAAAGGAAGGTAGGGGTCCACAGGAAAAAAGCCTTCTAGTTTGATTGCTGCTGCTGTATGACGGTCTGGTCTGGCTCAGTTGGGCCCTCCCTCCACACTCACAACATGGGGTTTGTGGATAGATTGATCCAGATTCTGTTGGTTTTTGCAACAAGTCACACGTGTGAGGAGAGGATAGGAATGGTAGGATCTCGTAAGAATTGTGATAGGGGTTCTATGAATCTGATGCTGCCCTCACTTTGTTACCACGCGGTGCTCTCAAAACAGGGCATGGTGTTTGTTTTATGACGATGTATACCTAGATAGATAGATAGATGGATGATCCTAGAGCTTCTTTCTTTTGAAAAGCAAGCAGCCCCCTCTGCTCAACCGCCCAGAGAATAGGCCTAGGCAGCAGCTGCTGGTGTTGGTGTTGGCGTTGGTGCTGGTGGATCCCAACGCGGTGAAAAGCAAGAGAAGGATCCTAATTAAGCGGAACTTGGACAAGATTCCTGGTTTCCATGCAGAGATTTGGTGGCGTTTCTCTTCACTATCATCATCTATAAGTAGCGCAATGTTGACTTGCATTAGTTCTCCCCTCCTCCATGTCTCTCCCCAATTCAAATGTTTGTTGATTGCTGCTGGGGGTGCTATGGTTACATAGATACATATGTACGCCCCTCTGCCTTTCTTAGTTCTGATGACTTGGAGTTCTGCATGTTCTCTACCCTGCTGTCTCCGTGAGTTTTTGGATACATTTCTGCGCTTCATAGTTCTATTCATTTGAAGCTCAGGTTAATCTCCTATCAAACATGAATTAAGGGTGTACAGGTCACAGCTAACTGTTTCTCCTAGTTCCGTTCCTTTGCATTCTGTTAAAGAAAGGAAAAGTGGGCATAGATAGGCCTGCTCTTCCTAGTTATGTTCCTTTAGAGCTCTGTGTATACCCTACTATCAACAAACATCTGTGAGTATCTGCCTTTGGAGCTCTGCTTATGTGTTTCTATCAAGAAACATATGTGGGTATCTGCCTGTGGAGCTCTGTGTATATTCTCCAATGAACAAACATTTGTGGGTATATCCCTATCTTCCTGTGGAGCTCTGGGTATATCGTCCCATCAACAGCCATCTGTGATTATATGCTTATCTGCCTGCTTCGCCCTCCTAGTTCTGTATTTTGGAGTTCGTTATTTTGCGTAATGTATCATCTCCTAGTTCTATTATTTTGAAGTTGGACGGTATGTCTCTTCTTTTTATTTCTGTCTATCTGCACTCCTGTGTGTGTTCCTGACAGCAATTGTAGTCAAAACATAGGAATCCCTCCACCCAATAATTGTTTGGATGTGTTTTCCCTCTGACACTCATTCCCACGTTCTGCATATGCTTTCATCTCACAAGCTCTGGTGAGAACCTAACAGGCCTCAGCTGGTCTGTTAGATTTTAGATGGCAATGCTGCTGCTGAGAGCAGGCGGTCTATCTAACACTCAGAAAGTACCCCTGTCATCGTTGACATATACAACAAAGGACGGCAGCAGCATGATACAACAGGACGAGAACCAGCAGCAGCAGCAGCACCAGCGGAGCTCTAGATCCAGCAGAAAGTCCAAGAATGGCCAAAAGAAGATCCCTCAGCGCGGTTTAGGTGTTGCTCAGCTGGAAAAGCTCCGCATGGAAGAACAGCAGAGGCAGGAGGCAGCCTGTCTGGCATCTCTACAACGAGCCCATGCCCTTCCTCCACTCACAGGTGCCCTACATTCTCAGGGCTCCTCCCTGGTTTTCTCTCATAACTATGCCTCACAAATAAAGGGCAGGACACTTAAACAGCACCCAACATTCATGACCCCAAGAAACACCTGCAAAATGCCAGACTCCATCATTTCTATGGCAAATCTCCATTCCGTTAATCTCAAGCAGCAGATTCCAATGGTGGGACTGAGCAGCAGCAGCAGCAGTCCTCAACATCAGTCGCCCAGAGAAGAGAACAGGGCCCTATCCAGGAATTCATCTCTTGGGAGGAGCAGTGAACATGTTGAGTCCTGTATAACCGATGTCGGTGTGGCCAACCCCGGCATCATGGCACCTGGCTTATGGCCTGTCCATAATGGGAACAGAGAGGATTTGAATCATTCCCTGAATCAGGAATTGGAAATGAGAAAGATGGATTTATTTGGAATAAGGTCTCAGAACACATCCAGTCCTTTGAGTGATTTGAGATTGTTCGACCCATTGCTACGATATCCAGCCCCAGCAAGGAAGTTGCCAGTGGTGGGTTCACTCTTTCTTTATTTTAGGGGTGTTATATTCTTTGGTTTACCCTTTCGTAAGCTATGCTTATGCTTTACTGTGATTGAGATTTAGAGTTTATTTTTATACGATGCTAGGAGATTGGCTATGTTTTCCTTCTCTTTATAAGCTTAGATTTACAGGTTACTGTTGTCCCGCAGTGACATGGGTTATGCTTTCCTATAATTATAGTAGTGCAGTTCCACTTATATTGACCATTCATGATCTGATAATCAAATTTCAATTTCAATTATATTCCCATTTTCCTGGTTCGTTTCATCTGTTTTTGTTGTTTGACACAATGCCTTCTGTATATGTGGGTGGCAGTCTAGAAGAGAAATTCTGCTCTTTTGATGCTATAGGGGTTATAGAACTTAATTTATAAAATTGTGTCTTCAGAGGAGGTAGAAATCATGGTTGGATGCAATTTTCGTATTGAGATTTACAAGTCGGAAACATGATATTGTGTATATACAGGTGAGCATATCATCATCTGGCGCTACTATGCAATTGGAGCCCCCTTCAAACCAAAGCTATTCTAACACTCCTCCCTGGACCGAGGAAGACAGGGTAGGAAAACTTTGGCCCCATTTAGAATCTCAGTATTCATTTTCATATATTCATTTATTTTTTCTGCAATGATTAGGATGGGTTCTCAATTTGTGATGGATTAGTGAACTAGATTGCTGGCGTAAAACGTCCCTGGCCTTTCTCTGAAGAAAATCCCGGTAGCCCAATTCAATCAAAGGTTGCATGTCTGAATGTTGGGACTGGGATACATGCGAAAACTGAGGAGATAGCGGATCCTAGTCCGAATAGATTGGAGATTGCGATACAGGAGCCTGCTGGTGTTTTCAGGTACCTTGTTATGCCTCTTGCTTTTATTTCTAGCGCAAAAGTTTGAATTAAAATTATGTGCAAGCCCTCCTTGCTGATATAAGATTGTTGTATTTGCTAGAAATTCTCTGGGAGTCTCTCTTGAACCTATCAAGAAAAAGACATGGCAAGCAAATTCTGAATTGGCATCTCCCAGTAGTAGACATCCCTCTGAATTAAGTTTCTCTTATGACAGTGGAAGTACTAAGGTCTGCTGTGGAGCAGGTCAGGCTGCCCTGAAAGACAGTAGCTCAAGTTCGACCTCTTTGCAGCCTGGTTTTGCATTGAATTGGAAAGGTTCATTTGGGAATGATATATCAACCCAAGAAATTGAAACTCCTGGTGTCACCTTCTTGACACTGGGGTTGTCATGTTCACCTAACGAGGCCTCTCATGGGAATGGAAGATGTAGCAAACCTGAACAATATTCTGCCACTCGTGAAAGTAGTGATGAATGCCAATTGCCAAACAAATCATCAACCCATGCCCAGCAGGTAATCCATCTGTTTTTCATGTGTACATTTGCAATGAGAGAGGTATTAGTTCAAAGTGAGACTGCTCATCCGGTGTTGTGCTTAACCTGTGACATTGAAATTCATTAAATTCCAGTCATTATTTATGCTGTTTTCTTTTTCATTGCAAGGAAAATGACATTTTTGGGGTATTGGAAATTATGCTCGTCATCAATGGCTAAGCAGTTTAAAGCCTTTTCCTCTTTTATTTTGTTGCCATCAAAAGGAAACTAATTGTGTTCTTTTCCTTTTATTCAGGAAATCACCGGGGGCTTGAGTACCAAATCAAATTTTCTGTTCAAGGGATTGCTTCAGCATAGCTCAATTAATTCCACAGAAACTGCGAAGCAGGATGAGGGATCTCAGCCTTTCTATAAGTTTCTATATGAATCAAACAACAAGGGCACTGCAGACGCCATTTTCCAGGACAACCAAATTGCTGCTAGAGTGCCTTCGGAATATGTTGATTTGGATTTAAGGTTATCTCTGTGATTGATTATGTCTTCTAGGTTTGACAGAAAATTACTTCCAACCAAGCTGGTAAAAAATCTGTGGGCCTTATAACTAATTGGTCAGTTTTTAAGTAGAGTTAAATCCCAACTCCTGAACATGTGAACCTATTCATTAATTCAAGGGGAGGGCTTCTTGTTGTGTTTTTCTAATACAGTTGAATGCGGAGTCTAGTGTGGATTTCACATCTGCAGCAAGTGTCAAACCGGTTTTGTACTTCACTTGACAGTGTTGATGTTTTCTGCTACACCAGTGGAGCCATAATTTTAAACGGTTTCTATCTGATATTTCAGAACATTTATAATGGAGGCTGAAATCAATATGCTCTTTTCTATTTGTTATGTTAATCATGTTAAATAGGCCTTTGCTATTTGCTTGTCACCATGGTAGCACACTCCCTTTATGAAAAGAAAAACCATACTTTTTAAAAGCATCTAACATATTCCTAAAACACCCTAGCTATGTTATCATCCATGGAAGATAGATATCCCAGAGATCATGAGTTCATTCTTCAATCCGTAGGATATTTGCAAAGGGAGCCCAACTTCTTAATGGCCCAGAGTCAAGTTCCTAGTCTTCCTTGTCAAGCTCACTCAACACCTTTATTGGATTTTTGGTCCAGGTGCCTCGAAAATATCAGCCTCGTTGCTATAGCTTCTTCTTCTTAGCCCTTGGGATTCTTGAAAATGCTGGGAAACTTATGCTTGATTATGTCACATCCGTTTGGACATTTTCAAACTCGAGACTCTCCAGCCATAAAAAATGAGATCACCCTTCTGACTGCATCCCTCTTCTAGCATTTAATGGGTTGGTTTCTAACCATTTAAGCTCGTTTGTCATTTTTATCAATAAGATGGGTTACAACTTGCAAGTTTTGGAAATTGTTTTTATTGCAACTCTCTTGAACAAATTGATCAAATTGCTAGATGATATATGTTTTATCTCTTCTACTTTGACAATACACTTTATGATATTAGTATCCTTCTCTTTGTAAATATTTTTGAATCTTTTTAATTGTAACACTGGTTGGAGACACTGGTAAACACAGTGATTGCCTGCAAATGTATTTCTGCAACAATGTTATTCAAACTTTCGTAGCTGTGTTAGTTCATATCATTATTATGCATAGAATTTTAATTCGAAAAGAGCTTTGTTATATTTTGCTTTCCAGGGTGACTTGATTTTCTTTTCTCTTAAAATTCATCCTCCAGAAAACTCTTATACCCTGAGACATCCAAGGGTAGATTGCAGCTAGTTTGTGATTAGCAGATCACATACATTGATTTTAGTGAGATTGCAAATTATCCACTCGTATAACAATTCTGAAACAGATATGCTTTACTGGGCGCTATTTACACAAAAAGCTTTGTTAATATGGAAACTAGATTTGACATGCAAAACCCATGTTGATGTGATAGTATTCTCCCAACATCTTTAATGTAGCATGATATACTCTTTATCAAAATATAGCTTTTGAATAAGATCATGCTACTTACTTTAATGAAGTACTAGATTGGTCTTTCTGGGATCCAATCCCAAATATATGTGATAGGTTTCCTCTTTACAAGAGAAGTTGCAAGCTTGACTCAACCAAAGTTCATCATAAGCCATTGCAGATTTTATTTATTTATTTTAATTCTCTTTTTTCAACGTTAATAATTCCAAATGTTGTTCAAACACAGCTAATCTTAATTCATTTATCGGAAACATCATACCTTGTAACAGTAGGGAATACCTATAATCTTAAAATGCAATAATAACATAACAAGATACGAATTCTGATTCTTTTCATAAGGCTGAAGGCCCAAGTGAATGGGTCATAACATTTTGCCCAAAACAAAGGAAGGCCAAAGGTTGTTAGATTTTGTCAAATATAATCTCTTTATTTTATGATTGGAAGAAGATTTAAGCAAGAGTGCAAGCCTGTTTCTTTAACTTTGAGATTCATAATATTTACTACCATGAATCTAAATTAGAAATTTGGCTTTGTCTAGCTTTGATAACTACAAGTGAAAACATTTCACCATCAACTTCAAAGAGGGAAATTTACCAATCATTTCCACTTTGATGTTTGGACAAATATTATGATTTTTGATAACAGACATTAGAAACTAAAATATTGTTGTAAGGGAATAATTTTCTGATAGCCTATTTGGCACAAAATCTCAAATTGAATTGAAAATAATTAATGCACATTGCAAGGGATCCTATGAGCAAATGTAGACATTTTGATTTCAATAAGAGGTGATGGAACTTGGAGTAAGAAATAACATAATTGGTGGTTTTGTGAAACATAATTGGTCATTAACAAATTAACCATATAGAATTGTGAAATAATTGGATCACCATATAGAATGCTGGCATTGATGTCAACAAGCTCTTGGTGCTGCTGGTCATATGCATGTGTAAGGAGTGTTGTGTGATGGATGATTGGTATGATGGTCTTGTTAGTTGGCATTGATCTCAACATACCTATGTCTAGAGCTAGTGGAGTGATGTTGTGCCTGCTGACTTGGAGATGGATCCACATGTGTATTGGTTTGAGGTTGTGGCATGTTGTGTTGGTTGGAGATATTGCTGCAGTAAATTGGAGAGTTGCTCATGTTGTAGCTTGGTGATGTTGCTGCTGTAGGTGGTTGGGGTGTTGTTCTAGGTGCTACATATGTCTCTACATGTCTTGGAGACATTGCATTTGTTGCTACATCTGTGAGATGTGGTTGCTTGTGTTGGAGGTGCTTCTACCAGTATTGGAGACAATTATATGTCTTGATGCTGTTGCTGCAAGAGTTGGGGATACTGCTAGAGGTGATGGAGATGTTGCTATAGGTATTGGAGGTGTTAGAGATGTTATGATTGCTACTTGAAAAGCTGGAGGTGTTGGTCTTGGTGTTGAGATTGGCAGAATAGGTCTTGCATGTTCTTGACTTGTTCTTGGCCTATTTCATTAGTTGCAGACATGTTGTAGAGGCTTGGAGGAGTGTTCAGGTGCTGGAGAAGATAATGGAATAGGTGGCAGAGGTTCAGAGTTGAGAGGCTGATGTTTTTACTGAGCTTAAGCCCCAGTCGCATGCACATAGGCCTATGGGATTGATTTAGGCTCCAGTCACTTGCGGGGAAGGCTCAAGGAAGCGGTTATAGTCCTAGTCGAGTTCATATAGTGTCAAGGGTGTCGCTGAGGGTTTTGTCGAGAATTGCTCCACATTTCTTGCGTTGTTGAGCTAATTTTTGCCTTGTGGCGACCTCCTTGATCAGAATTTTTCTGTTTATGATTAGAAAAGTTTGTGGGACTTCTAAAAGTTGATCAAAGTTGAAAAGATCAAAAGGCAAGTGGAGTTAGTGGCTTGATAGAGTTAAGGAGCTGAATTCAAATCAAATCAAGCATATGGACATGATTGTTGAGCTCCGTACTTTGGAGTAATTATTGAGTTGAACACTTGAGTTCATCTACATATTGGAGAAAGCTCTTGGTGAGTATGGTTGATTGTCTAGTTGTTGTGTGGAGTGAGAGCTTGGAGAAAAGCTTGCAAGTTGTATGTGTTGTCTAGTGCAAAATTTTTGAAGCAGTTTGCAGTTGTAGCAGTAGTGAGTTGAAGTATGTTTTAGCCATGATGCTTATTCAATGAGTGATGTGTTGAAGTTTGGATTGATGTAGTCAGTTTAAGGAGTTTGTTTTACAGTTGGTGTGGAGATTTTGTGAGGAGTTTTTGATGGTAGCCAGTGTTGCAAATTAGATATTGATTGAGCTTTGATGCTAGGTTGTTGCAGTGCTCATGTTGAGTAAGTTTTAGGAGTCCAATTTGAAAATACATGAAATGAGGCTCGCATGGAGGAAGTGAAGACATGTAGGCTTCGAGTATTCAGTGATTGGTTGATTCGATAGAAGGAAGAGTTTTCTCCATTCAATGGTGGTTGGATAGGTCGGTAGAAACTGGGCAAGACTCATTGGTCATGATAGTACTAGCATATTGGAGTTTGTAGAGTTGTTTGTGAATTATGGAGTAACCAGGGGAGGATCGTTGATTGTGGTGGCTTTTAGATGGTAGTTCGTAGATCCGTGAGAGAACAATTTCTTGTCTGATAGTGCTAGCATGTGAAAGAAGTTGAGTCTTCCGACTCATAAGAGTGAGTTGATCCATGTATAATTTGTTCAGAAGATAATAAAATATTGAACATCGCAACAGTAATAGGGTGGTTTTTTTGGTCGGGATGGGTTTTCCACTAGAAACACTTGTGTCCATGTGTTGATTGATTTTGTGATTACATGTTTATTATTGATGCTTTGATATTTTAGGTTATGTATGGTTTAAGAAGTACTAAACCTCCAATATATATAACTA